>JAUCNO010001741.1:0-10085 GCA_032353835.1 Enteromius viviparus | reverse complement strand
GGCGTGTTTGTACACGCAGAGTTGTTTTGGCATCTCGAAGCGAGATTCCTATTCGTCGGTCACCGACGTGACGTCTCTGTTCCCTTCTTCAGGGAACGAGGGTTACATATGTAACCGAGACGTTCTGTTTAGTGACTTGCTTTACTTTCTATGAGCATGCCACTTTACATTCTTAGTAGCATTGTTGCATATTGATTTTGAGTTAGTCTACCAACAATTTAACTCTTATTAACTTTGACCATTGGCCTGCTGTAATGCCAAGCACTTATTTTTCCATCAACAATTAAATAGTTTTTTCCAAAACACATTACGGTCTTGATATTCCTGCATTTAATGAAAAATGTTTTGAAAAAAAAAAAAAAAACAGCTATAAAAACGATTAACAAAACAAAGATGGCTAGCAGCAGGCCAATGGTCAAAGCATGCTCATCCGATTCTCTCCCACTGCTACTCATGGGAAATCTAGTTTGGATATATTGTGAAGGTTAACATCAATCACAAATTAAAGCAATCAAATTCTTATGACTTTTATTATTATTCAGTGTTAATTGTAACTAATAATTGCAACAATCACATTTGCCTCAGCATATTATGTAAGCATAAATTTGTTAGTCAGACAGAAAAATTTATTCTAGAGAGAAGCATTTTACTTAATTGGGACTTTATTATAAAAACTTAATTAAAACCTCATTGTAATTTACCCCATTGCATATCGCAAATCAGTCAGTGTTTCCCTTCAATATTCATGCGTTGATTCAATGTGACTCACGTCTATTTAAAGGGTGACAAAACTCTAAAAAAAATTTTTGAGTTGTTTACAGATATATACATGTTGTACATTGCTTAAAACCGTAATATAGGTCACTAAAAATGTTACAAAGTGGAAATTGGCAATTTTTTCGCTTTTTGCAACCATTTGGTGCATCCGGTTTTAAAAGTTACGTTTGAGCCCGTGACGTAGATGCAGGTTTTTTTTTTTTTTTTTAGCGCTCATTCACTGCGTGGCTTGTACAGTACCTATCTACATCATCAGCTTGACGGCCCTATTAATGCATTATTAATGAGCAGTGTAACATTATTCATGACAAAGGACTCGTCTAATCCAATCACCGTGCTTTGCATGAGCTATCTCAGCATTGGTAAGTAGCACTTGCGTCACTTGTTTACGTTGGCTGACTCGCTGAGACATGGGTTGTGTTTGTGCCTTTCTTTATTGTAACAAAACAAAAGAGTTTTTTTCGTTTCCCCACGATGTGACCAGAGCTAAAGTTTGGATGCGTGCTGACTGCTGAACTGAACGCGCGCCCGGTTTTGAAATGAGCTCGCGGCTCCCGTTTCTTCGCCTGTAGATCAGTGTGTGATTTACCGTGCGATTTACCGTATGTGATTGTCACTCCTCCTTTAATGCAATTTCCGCCTTGTCTCCACACTCTACCCCCACCCCTTACCCTCAGTGAACAACGCCCCTTTTCAGAAAGTTTTTCAAACCAGAGGTGTGAAAAAGCACTTCAGAAACAGGGGGGTGTTGTGACCCTGCCGCTGTATATGATCTCATCAGTAATAATCAAGCGGCAATAATGCAGAGGGAAAAAAGAAAAATCCAACTTTAAAAAGACAAGACTATTTCTGTAAACTTTTTTATACTAAAGAGCACTTTTTAAAACGCGTAATAGTTTTACAAGAGTAGCCTGTTTATATAATGATTTAAAAAAGTAAATTTTGCACAAAATAAATGTGATTTAAGCTAGTCCCAGACTAAAATGGATGTTTGAACTGCTTCTACTCAACATATCTTGCTCTGACATATCTTAAAATTTTGTAAAAGATGCATTCATATCTTAATTTAATAAAGACCTAGACCTGGTTTAAGGTGAGCCATGTTTGTGATACTGGGCCATTGTGTTGATAATAATAATCGTATTGCACTGAATTGTGAAACCAAGATTCACACCCCTACTTTTAAGATGGCAGTACTGACACACAGATATCTCAAATATAATAGGTAGCACACAAATTCTGAATGCCTTCGGCAGATCTAAAATGAGCCATTTGAATCTAGATTTAAAAAAAATAATCTATGGCCACCCCTAATTTGTACACATCGCAATATATATTGCAGGAAAAAATATATTGCCATGTAATTTTTTCCCAATATCGTGCAGCCCTAGTCTGTATTCTGCAGTGGTGAACTGTGATGAGGGGTCCTTTAGAGTGACAGCTGCCCCTGATATCACCTGATTTTATTACATTTTAATGAATGTATAACGGGGTTGACAAAACGTAGAGACAACCTTGTAACCTTAAACGTGCCTCCGTCACTGAAAAACAACCTTGCTTTAAAAAAAATGTTTTTTTTTATTAATTTGAAAACCTGTGACAATAAGAGTCATAGTTTTGGCATAATAATAATAACAAGAAAATCGCTCATAACATTTAAAATTAATTTTTTTTTATTTTTTTTAGTTTTGTTGTAATTGTATTATTTAGTAACTCTTGCTGGCCTGTTTTGTCCTGTGTCTGCAGAATGACTGAGCTGCTGTGTGTTCTCTGGCTGGGCAGGGAGTGCATTGACGAACAGCGCCGACTTGTGGACATTTAAAGCATCTTCTAGAAAAATAATTTTATTAATATAATCGCTATCTCATGTGGATGTTTCGTCTGCTTTTACCTTTAGTGATTTTCTTTAACGCTCTCAGTGCAAATAGCGGTAGTTTTAATCAGGAATGTGAGGCGGGATCTATGTGTCAATACTTTGTTTCTTTCAGGACCGTTTTTAAAGTAACGCCACATTCTCAGAGCAAGTACTGCTCATATAAACCATTATACACGCATTAAAAACAGAACAATACAAAAGAGCATTCAAGAGAGAGACAAGGTAGTATGTGTTTCATCATTTGTTTAAGTGTTATTTTGCAGTTTTCTACAGTTTGATTACAGCAGAAGAGAGAGAGCGTGTTTAACACTGTGTGCCTGTGTCTCTCTGTCCTCTCTCTCTCTGTGTCCTGTGTGTGTGTCTCTGTCCTGTGTGTGTCTTCTCTCTGCCCTGTGTGTGTGTCTCTGTCCTGTGTGTGTCTTCTCTCTGCCCTGTGTGTGTGTCTCTGTATTGCGTGTGTGTCTTCTCTCTGTCCTGAAAAAAAACATACTGAGTGGTGTTTTTTTTAATCTAAAAGTGCACATAGTTTCCTGTAAGGGGTAGGTTTAGGTGTAGGGTCAGTGTAGGACAATAACACATACAGTCTGTACAGTAGAAACACCATTACACCTATGAAGAGTCAAACCAGACATGTGTGTGTGTGTGAGACTCACGCTGCTGCTGCCGTGTGTGAGTGTGCTGTGCTCCTCCAGGGGTGACAGGGGTCGTGTGGAGGGGTCAGAGGTTGGCTCCGCCTCCAGCTCGTCAGGCAGAACCACTCGTTTGGGTCTCTCCTCCAGCAAACAGCTGTCCATGTCCACGTTCTCATAACGCAGAGCAGCGGAGAGATCCAGCAATCTGAAACACATCAGATTTCATAATACTGTACTTCACTTTTTAAATGCATATAACTCTTCATGCAACACAGACGAACGCATCATATACAAGAAAATAAACTGATACTGTAGCAAAATGTAGCAATTATGAAACAATCACAATTTCAGCTGTAAAGCAGCTCATTATTACAGGGTTATAATGTAGTAATTACAACTAGAAGCTTTTAGCTGCTTGAATATGAAAGTAAACATTACCTGAAAAAAATACATATAAAAAATGACTTTTTATTTCAGTTAGTTTTGTTTAGCTTAAGTACTAAACCAACCAAAACTAAATAAAATAAGATTAAAATAAACATGAATAAAGACAAGACAAAAAAATATGAATTAAATTAATGCTAAATATTAATAGACATATTACTAAATTACTATAAATAAAATTAAAGGGAAAACTGGAAAAACAAATATTACATTTAAATAAAATAAATAACACCTCAATAACAAAAACGTTTGTCTGTGTGTGTGTGTGTGTGTGTGTGTGTGTGTGTGTGTCACTCACATGCCGTCCACCGCTGTGTTCCTGATGCAGCCGTAGAAGGAGTCTCTGGATGCGGTCTCTCCCGGAGGAACACCGCCGATGAAGAGCCTCTCTAGAGACAGAGCTTTCTCTGCAGACGATCCCAGCTTCAGCGTCACCGGACTCTGCTCGTCCACAAACACTGCGATGGACCTGAAGAAACACACACAGATCAGCAGCTTCCTCCCAAAACACTCAACACAGACATAACCCAGCTTTAACTAGTGCTGTCATCACATCCAAAATAAAAGCTTTTTTTCACATCATATATATATATATAAATATGTGTGTGCATGTGCGTATATTTATTATGTATATATAATTACGCACACATACCTGTATATTTAAGGAAAATTTTGATATTATATATTAAATATATTTATTTCTAATCATATTATATGTAGCCTGTATATTTAGTATGAAGGTTGTGTAACGAACAGACCTTTTGTTCCTGTGCAGAATGAGAGAATGCTCCTGTCCGTCACTGAAGGAGCCGTTTTGTGATTTGACGATGGCTTTGTGCACAGCTCCGCCCTCGGCCACACCCACATGAACCTCCAGCGAACCAGACACGAGCTTCACCAGGAGAAACGACTAAAGGAGAGAGGAGAATAACAGATGAAGCACATGAGATGTGAAACACACACACACACACACACACGCGTGCGCACGGAACTGACCTGTGAGCGTCCTGAGCTCCTGCTGTAAGCGGACAGGATCACTCCTCCCTGGCGTCTGCTGGAGAAGCTGCTCATGATCTCGGTCTGAGGAGTCATGAGAACGCCGGGCATCTCCAGAAAACCCCCGCCGAACACCGACACGCTGCGGATCGGCTGCAAACACAGAAAAACTGATTTTAACCTAAAAATAATATAGGGATATGTTATATTGATAATTATTACAACTTTTGAGGAAAACTAAAGGGGTTCAAACTTGAAATTAAGGGGCTTTAAAATAATCTTCAGTAATAAACAAATAAAATACATCTAATATTATTATATAAAAATGTTATGCTTACTATTTCAGTGTTCTTTGTTTTATAGCACAACAACAAAAATAAAACTGTACGTTTCACGTATATTTTTACTACTGTTAACAATTATTGTGATTGACATTTTTAACATTTAAGGAATTTTAAGCAAGTGCTTTTTGATTGTTTTTATTTTTTAAATGATTTTAATTAAACACATTTTTACCCCTTCATTCATTTTATTTGTACATTTAAATGTCTACTTTTTTTTATTTATTTTATTTTAAATTTCTTTAGTTTTAATGTGACTCTGTACCTTCAGGACGCAGCCTTTCTTCACTCCGTACGACTCTCTGAGCAGGTCGAAGTTTGTCCGAGCGATTTCCACATTCTTCATACAGCCGACGAAAGAGCGAGCCACAACCTGCCTTCTGTGAAAGACAAGTCCACAATAAATTCATACGCGATACAGACAATGACCCAAATACAGTAACCGCAGCTTGTCTCAGAGTTTGCTCTCACCTGATTGGCCTAGAGGCCGGTAATCCACCGATGTAGATAGGGTCGAGGTCAGAGCGATTGAGGTCAGAGGCCGAACCTGGAGACTCTGCCTCCATGACCTCTCGATCGGAGGGGTTATCAGCAGCCATCACTGATAAATGACCTGTGGACACAACACGCATCACTTCCTGTAAGCTTACATCTCGTAAGACACCTACAAGACGTATCTGAGATCAGAGCGGCACCTCTACGCTTGTTCCTCTGCAGAGCGATCCTGTACCAGCTGCCCGTGTTGTATGTTCTGCTGGATGTCAAGGTCAGTGCCCCGGAGCCCAGTTCAAAGGTCAGGTGCACCTTCCCCTCCACCAGCTCAATGGACAGGAAGTCTCTCTATAAACACAGGTGAGAAGAAACAGACTGCTTGATTTCTAACACTAGCTGTCTCTATGCTTGTTTTCTTTAAAAAGAAAGACTGTGAGGAGCTGAGAAGTGAACGTACGGTGCCGTTGGAGGCCAGATACAGCAGCAGGCCGTTCGGAGACAGGGTCTTGAAGAACATGACCACACTGGTGGACATGGAGCGCAGAGACTTCTCCACCACAGAGAATCCGCTGCCGTCGAAGTGGAACGACGTGTCTTCAGTGCGCTGACTGATGAGAGACAGCAGAGAAACACTCATCAAAAACACACCTGAAAACAGGGCAGTCGCTAGGGTGCTTTCAAGTGGTTGCTAGGGTGCTACTTGTCTGATATGGGACCTAAGCACTTGTTATGGTGTTTTCTAGGTATTACAAATGGTTGATAGGGTGTTGCTATGTTATCTCTGTCTCTACAGTGTTGCTAGGCAGCACTGGATGGTTGCTAAGGTGTTGCTATGTTATCTGTCTCTACAGGGTTGCGAGGCAGCACTGGAGGGTTGCTAAGGTGTTGCTATGTTATCTCTGTCTCTATAGGGTTGCGAGGCAGCACTGGAGGGTTGCTAAGGTGTTGCTATGTTATCTCTGTCTCTATAGGGTTGCTAGGCAGCACTGGAGGGTTGCTAAGGTGTTGCTATGTTATCTCTGTCTCTATAGGGTTGCTAGGCAGCACTGGGGTGGGTGAGCGGTTGCTGACCTCATGAAGCAGCCAGCGCACTCTCCCTGTCTCTCAGCGTAGTTCCACAAGCCGATGTTGTTCTCGTTAAGCGACGCTTCGCTTATGCAGCCTCTGAAGTGGGTCGTTTTCACCGCCAGGGATTTCTGGGAAAAACACAAGCCATGTAAATACGGCCAAACACAGAGGACCAGCAGCCGGATCTTCATCTCACCTTCACTTGAGCGCCGAGGCCCCCAACGAACACCCAGGTGGATCTGCTGACGTCCATCACGGTGGAGGAGCCGGACGCTGTGGTCTTGACCGTGGGCAGCGGCTCAGAGTCGGTCTGCTGGACGGTGAGGGTCCCATGTCTCCCAAACCTGTGACAGAATCACATCAGGAGAACCTCAGAGTCTGTCCCTCAAAGAGAAGCCAAACACCCCAGCAGCGCTGAGAGTTACGCACCGCGTCGCGTTGATCCTGTGCCACTTGTCGTTGTTGATCTGAATGTCGGGATACTCCAGTCTGGTGTGTCCAGAGCCAGTGTCCCACAGGAAGGACACCTTCCCATGATGCATCTCCAGAGCCATAAAATCCTCCTGGTGAGGTTTAAACACTTGTTTATATAAACTGAGACTTTACACACTGAAATATAAAATCACATCACATGCAGAAAAAAGGTCCAATGACTGAAACCAAATGAAATATGCTGAATCTCTAAAATGATTAAAATGGAAACGAATAAAAACTAAAGCTAAAATAAACTAAACATAATTAGTAAAAAAAAACATTACAAAAACCTATTAAAAATGACAAAAACACACAAATTACTAAACTAAAACTAAAGTGAAAAAAACTAAAATAGAATTTAAACTATATCTAAAACTGCAAAAAATACTTCAAAATATTAATAAAAAATATAATTAAGTATTTTTATATACTGTTATATAGTATTATTAGCTTTTATTTTTGTATCACTAAAATATTGACAGGAAATAAATTAAAATGTTAAATAATTTACACCAAAATAATGATATTACAAAAAAATAAAAACTAATACAAATGACAATATAAAAATATTCATAATATTAATAAAAACAGTGATAGTATATAAACAATACTAAGGTTTAAGATGAATCACTGAAATTATTAAATGTTTAAATCAACTAAATAAAAACTGCACCTAAATAATGAAGAAAGAAAAAAGAAAATGAACACAGATCACAAAAGTACACAAACATACTAAAATAAAACCAACATGAAACCTGAAAATATAGGCTCTTTAAAAATACTGATAAAACTATAACAGTATATCAATAACACTAAAATGAGAGTTTATCTGTAGTAAATGGACGTGACGTACGCTAGCACTGCTGCCCATGTAGAAGAGCAGGTTGTCCGGTTCGCTGGTCTTCATGGTTAGCGTGAGCGTGTTGAAGTTACTGGACGTTACCTCTGGTCTGTACGCTCTCACACAGTCCCGGTCCGCAGACACGGCCACTTTAATCTGCAGAGACCAGAGCGTGAGCGGCGGTTTATAATGCTGCTGTTCAGAGAGTCACGAGACGGGAGACTCACCGAGGCGGCCTGCTTACGAGCCTGATTGATCAGCTCTTTGATCTCCGACAGGTTTCTGCTCAGGTTCTCTCCCAGAGTCTGCAGCGGCTTCAGACGCTCGAACAGACGCTCGGTCTTCAGGTGAGCCTCGCTCAGTCTGGACCCGGCTGCGGATGCTGAGGGGCGAGACGGCGTCAGAGGCTCGTACAGATCTCACACATATAAAAAGACTTTAGACAAATCACTGACCGGTCTCCTCTGAGTCTCTGAGCAGCTGGACGGTGCTCCTAACGCTCTGATTGACCGAGAAGACGGCAGAAGACGACTTGTCCAGCTTCACTCCGTAGTCCTCCAGACTCTCCAGAGCTTCCTGTAAAGATGCATTCGCTGCTTCCGCATGCTGCTTGGCCTCGAGGACCTCAGCTCTGCTGCCTGAGAAGCACAACAATTATGCATTAATTTGCATAATATGCATTATATAAATAATACAACAAAAAAAAAACTACAAAAATAAATAAATAAATAAATAACCCTGCTTATTCCATATATAAATGTGTGTGTGTGTGAATAAGACGTTTATTTTAATTTTCAAAAATAATGTTTTTTCTATAATAATATATTCTGTTTTATTGCACTGGTTAGCCTGTATCTTTATTTTTATTTTTAATTAATCAAAATCGCACAGCTGCAGTTTGAGTGAGATTAACTGGAAAGCACAACGAAAAAATGTTGATTTTTGTAAATTGTTAAAAACAGAATTATTAGAATCAGAACTAGTCTTACATATGCTAGTGATTAGAAACAAAATTAATTATGATGCATTAGTATTTTTTATGCAGTGTCCGATTAAAAAAATTGTGCCAACATAAATAATAAAAAATAATAAAATTAGTAATAAAAAAACAAAACCAAAACAGCAAAACATTTTTAAAAAATGAACTCAATTATATATATATTTTTCATTTATACATAGCAATAATTTTGAACAGAATTAAAGACTATTAAGAAAGAATGAATGATTAATGGCTTAATGGCACTGGGATTAGATATTGATATTTTTAATGTGTTTTGGTACTGAGTCTTCAGTGTTTAACAGGGTTTTTGTGCCTCGTATGAAATAATCCAGAAAATGAAAAAGGCTCAGGGGTTCTCGCACCGTTCGAGAGGTTCTTCAGGAGGTTCAGGGCTTCTGGGAGCATCTGTGTGAAGTTCTGAACGTTCGCTCTGACCAGACTCAACCGGCCGGTCACTTCACTGACGTTAAACACCAGGCCTGAAACACAGACAGGGGTTATTTCTGATGAATCCTCTGTATGAATGCTTTCAGGTTTGAGCGTTCACCTTCTGTGTGGTTCTTCAGAGATCCGCTGGAGTCCAGAATCTCTGAGCTCTTCTGAAGAGCCGTCTTCCCCTGCTCGGTCAGAGAGCGCTCCGACTGTGACGTCTAACACAGAACACACACATCAGCATCACTACACACCGCCTTTTAATATCATCAGGAATTATGAATATCTGATGATGTATAGCATTTTCAGCTGAACCCTTAAATCATTTTCTTGAATCCCACTGAGGATTTGTTTATTCATTTTGTTAATTAAATTATTTATTATTATTAAATTATTTAGCAACACATTGTCACATGACATTCAAGTAAACCGAAATAATCACTTAGTAAAAATTTGATATTTCAATCTAATAAAATTTTAGGAAGTTATTCACTTTAGTTTTTGTAATTTGTTATTGTTAAATATATTATTAATTATATATTTATATAAAATATATATATTTTTTCAGCTTCATTGTTTGATTAAAAATAGAGAAAAAAGCAGTAATAACAGAAATGTTATTCTAGTGTAAGTCATCTGAGTGAATCTGTGTTAAAGTGTGTTTCTGTGATGTTCAGCATCATTCCTCCAGTCTTCAGAGTCACATGATCTT
>JAUCNO010001739.1:42640-65437 GCA_032353835.1 Enteromius viviparus | reverse complement strand
CTTCGACGGATGTCAATGACGTAGCATCCTCGAAATTCTGGCTTCCGAGGATCCTTCCTTGACATTGAGAAACACCCCCTGCATATAAGAAAGACTGTCACACCAGCTAATCCTGAAGTCTTGATTTGCCCTAGCTGTCAATTTCTGAGCATTTCTTCTTCTTCCCGTTATTACCTAGGACTGTTTATTTTGTGTTGTGACTATTTGCTGCCTGCCCTGATATCTGCCTGTTAGTCTTGACCATGATTCTGTCTCATCCCCATTGCTGTTTGCCGGTATTTTGACCCTGCTTGTCGACCCTGAATAAAAATTCTGAAAATGGACCCGCACGCCTCTGACTCATTTGCTACAATTATAATGGGTTTATGTGAAGATTGTTTTGAGTTTACTTAAATTATAAGTTCTTTAAGTCTGAATGTTAAAACTGACAGCTCTCAATTACAATATATTAAAAATGTACTGTCTTTATGTTGTTTGTACATTAAGATTGAATGTGAAATTGTTGCAATATAAAAGTATATTCAAAAACTTTACTGTTAGTTAGGATTAATATTGATTAATCACAATTAATTTCTGAAAAATATGCTATTTGTTAATTTTCTTTAATTGATTTAGATTAAGCCCTTTAATAGAAAACAACTACAACTATTGTAAAAAATAATAATAATAATAAAAAACAATATTGCACTTTTATCCTGAATAAAATATTCCATATGCTTGTACCTTGGAAGTTTCACACTGCATCAGTTGGTCTGCAGTGGCTCTCATCTTGTCATCCTGTTACACAAACATCACATTTGCTAAATGCTGTTTTTTTCTCCCTTAAAGCAATCACATTTTAAATGCTATTTAAAGACTGACAACTATTAATAATAGAATAATGTTTAACCAAATATGGCTAGTTAGTAGGTTTTTCAGCACGCACGTTCAACCACGGATGTATCAGTGCTTCTTCCACGCTCAGACGCTTTTCAGAATCCACAACCAGGAGTTTCTTAATCAAATCTTTGGCTGAAAGAAAAAGTAACTTATACTGTTCAAATATTTCTGACAATATAAAATGGTATGATGTACATGTTAAAAGAAAACAAGGACATTACCTTCATTAGAAACCTTCTTCCACTGAGATGGGATGAAGCGGTAATGGCCGTTAATGATCTGTTCACGCACTGACATGGTGGAGCACTCGGTGTTAAATGGAGGATAACCCCCCAAACTGTGACAACACAGATACACACACAGCTTTTGGAATAAAAAACATACACTCCTGTGTTCAATCAAACTCAAAATGTAAGTTTTAAATAATGAATGGCGTTTTTCAGTAATTCGTTTAATATAAAAGTATTTATAGTAACACTTTACAAATAGGTCTGGTTTGTTAAGATTATTTAAATCCGGATTAACAATGACTCTATCCTCCGGTTTCACAGACAAGGCTTAAGCCTAGTCCTAGACTTGACTGTGAGTCTAAACTGTTTTAACTAAACAAAACTTGCACTTGCTGATCTTAAAATGTATAGGTGCCTTTGTTTAGCCTTAAGATTTACACAAGTAATGTTATTCTAAGGTATGTTTATAAAAAATGACTTAAATGTCCTAATTGAACTATGGCTTAATCCTGGCTTAGGGTAAACCCTTTCTGTGAAACCGGGCCAATGAGTTTAGAACTCGTACAAAATAAAAACAGGGTATCGCAAATCATTGCCACCCAATTATAGTAATTCTCCCAAGATAACAGATAAGTCCCTGTGTTCACCAAATCCATCTTGAGTGGTTGCTGCTAAAAAGCTTATTTTTTTTTAGTTTCATCTGATCATAGAAGCCAGTGCCATTTGACGTTCCAGCCATGCCTGATACCTGAATATGCTGGAGTTTGTTTTTGGACGAGCAAGGAGAATTGTTCTTGAAAACCTCCCAAACAGCATGTGCTGATCTAGGGGCTGTTTGACCATGTTTTAAATGTTTCTGACCCCGAGACTCAACTATTTTCAGCAATTATCTAGCTGTGGTCCTTGGAAAGTTTTTAGCCATTCAAACTCTTCTCCTCACCGTACATTAGGACAACACACGTCCTCTTCCAGACAGTTTCGTAATACTTTATATTGATTTTAAATTCGTAGTTATTGCCCTGACTGTGGAAATTGTCATTTTCACTGCTCTAGCTCTTCTAAAAGCCATTTCACTCATTTGTTCAGCTCAATCAACTATAGCATGCACATCGGAAATATATTCTTGAAATTAGGCTTTGTTTTCCCTTCTATTTATATTTCTGTATAACAGGCTGGATAATTCCGTGTTCATAATTTTGTGAATATGAATGGGAAGATACATGTATTTTATAATATTAATACATTGTTTTACTAGTTGTTTTTCTTCAGTAATAGGTTAGAATTTTGTCAAGTTTTCAAATGAAATATCAAAAGGTTATACAATGCAGATTTATTTTCACAACCACCTTTGCTCAGAATTACACAGGGTGTCAATATTAATAAAGGGCACTGTAAATGATAAAAATGAATTTAAATGGGTTTATACTCCATGACATTTAGATGGAAAGAAGAGTTGTTGTCATTTACAAGACAATATCTATCATCTTCGCATATGAAACTAACGTCTTCTTTGATCCATAAGAATAGGCTACATCTTAGTACATTACAGAGACAAACCAGTCTTTTGATGTTGTGTACATCAATAAGTGTTTATTTCAATTTGATTTGCATCAACATATTTTTCAGTTTTATTCAATAACCTCTATAACACTACTAGAATATCCATAAGAACGAAAGATGGCATTATCCATTTAAACAAGACAGACGATGCTGCCTTCTCTGAAGGTATCAGAGGACCAGGTGGGGGAAACTACAGTTTAGACCTACAGAACTTCAGTCAGAATATCAGACACGGTACCATCTTTAAACAGGTACGACATTCACAGAGGAATATCCAAATCACATAATTTAGTTCAATGACCATGTCGCTCTCCAGCAGGTTGAACTATACATTTTCATATAATAACTGAGAACATACAAACAAAACACCCTGTCTGTGAGAGTCAGTTTTTACTTGTTTTGACACTGAAGAGGAATTATTGGAGCGTCAGTTAAAACAAATGTAATGGTGAACATGAACTAAAACCCACAGGATTCTTCAGCAGAGACCATCTTTACATGGTTTTGGCATCTTAAGAGTCTTGAGTGTCTTCTTGAGTCCAAATCTCCACACATGCAATGTCTTCCTTCCTTTATCATGAGCTATTATTTCGACATAAAAGCATAAGGAAAAAAGTAATATTGCGTAAGAGCCCAAGTTTGACTAATGGTTGATGATGTGTATTCTCATGAGCCTTGAGTTCGTATTTCAATGCACAACATCTACATTACTGAGTAGCAGCTTGTATATACAAAGCCAAATGGGCAGAGGCATGGACTACGGAAGATATGCTGAGATTGTTACATTAAAGCACTAGAAGGTCAGAGGTCATCAGAGGACAAATCATAGAAACACAAATACGATTCTGGAAGATTTAGCTTACACGTAACACTAATTCCCGCGCGAAGCATGTTTCGGCACGCTCGATTTGATCTTTCTAGACACATATTCAAAAAACATGAATATTCATCAGTAGTGCCCACTGATCCGTCTAAACACCATTTTCACAGTCAGTTGACAACCAGAAGACACAAGCGAACAATCGTCTGACACTTACAGTAGTAAGGTAGAAAACATCGTTTTGACGTTATATCAAAGGAAAAAAAGAAGAAGAAGCTAACGAAAGTTGTCCCTTGTACTGGAATGTGAGGGAAATCTTTCCATGATGCATTCAAACTTTGGCAGAGAAAACGGAGATCACTCATTCGTTGTCCTCAGCGAGGTACAAGACCCCGAAGCAACCGAACAGACTTGAACTGAAAAAACAGGCCAGCTGAAATTGATATTTTCAAATAAAACAAACATCATGACAAAATAGAAACAAATCGAACTGTATTTGTACTTCCACAGACACGCATGAAGAGCCAACACTTCTGAGTTTGGCTGGCTTGTCTTATCTACAAGAGCCCAGACGAGTTAATTCATCGCTAGTTTACAGATAAAGATACTTCACCCATCTAGAATATGGCACGTTAAGTATTACATATGAGAAACACTCGAAAAGGACCTTACAGACACACACTCTTCACGTGGTGCCAAATACATTTTACTACTCACACTTTTAAAACCATGTCACGTCATACGTCTCTAGGAGAGGGTGAAGTATCTTTTGAAGACGGATTAAAAAGTTGTTTGTGGTGCTTTTGTCGAGCTAGCAGCAAAGAAAACGGAAAAAGTTTGCGCTTGTGACTGAACATTGTTGGTGTTTGGCCGCCGTCGGCCTGATTTTCAGTACGAGGGTGAATAAGTTGCTGTCAAATGACAAGACAGACTGGTAAATATTCAGAAAATATACATCGCTGAAAGAAACAGTATGGCGTCATCAAAAAACGAAAATATTTTGGCCTTATAGCAATGCAGGTAACGTTATACATTTTTTTTAGTTTATATATATTTGTTTGCTATTTCAAAAAATATAAAGTTTTTTGTCATAGTTTCTATTATTGGCTTAGGTTATTAAATAAAAGTTTGTTCATCTTTTATTTTTCATTTTGTTTAAAGTAACATGCTGCTATTTAATATGGCAGTTTTACGTTTTTATAGGTCATCCATTTTGTTTCATGCACTCTCGTTGATTTCGTAACTTATCTACACGGTGTGAGCCAATTTGCTTCTTGTAAAGAGACCCCGATCCACCCCTGAACATGAATGAAGATGTCGTCTGATTTACATCATGGGTATTGAACCCCTCTTACTCTCAAACGCTAATGGTACATATCCATTATATCGTAATCTGGTCTTCGCCTTTTTAACCAATCAGAGTAAGACAATCCTGTACACAGACAGAAGAGAAGCTGAACAGCCCTTAAGTCCCTCTTGGTCCATTCGTCTCATTCGCTCTCTCTCTTTAAAAGAGTGAAAGTCCAGGTACCAGAATAGCACCCTCTTGTGGCACGAGCGTGAAATGTGCCCTCCCCGAGGTTCCTCTAAAACTGATACCACTTCTTGTCTTTGCATTTCAGCATCAGCTGTGGAGGGTGAAAGTAAAAACAAAGAGATTGAATAAGCATGTTAGGATTTAGTATTTCAGTTTTTTTTTTATTCATTTGCTCTCCTACATACCTCGTGAGCGTGTTTAGAGAAGGTTTCAGCGCTGGACATCATCAGGGCAGTCCTCTCCTCCAGCTCCCCTAGCCTCTGTCCTCTCTCGTCCAGGGCGATGCGAGCTCGGGCCAGTTCTCCCACCGCCCCACCTGCTGCTGCCTTCATGCCTTCCATTCCACCCTGTCCTGGGATGTGCTGTGCCAGGCTGCGGGACCCTTTACCTGCTGCTGCCTCACCAACTACAGAGCAGGAACGATAAAGCAAAACAAAGCAGTGTTATTAT
Source organism: Enteromius viviparus (assembly GCA_032353835.1). NCBI lineage: Eukaryota > Metazoa > Chordata > Actinopteri > Cypriniformes > Cyprinidae > Enteromius > Enteromius viviparus. The sequence continues at coordinate 59,961 of JAUCNO010001739.1, read as the reverse complement.
TAGCAAAAATTTTAATGTAAAAAAGGAAAAATAATTTAATCATTTTAAAAACACAAATCAGCAAAATATAAAGATAAAAGTTAATAAAAAATATTAATAGTATGTTAACAATACTAAAATAACACTAAAAGCAGGAAAATACATATTAAAATTACATGATTAAAAGACTTTTTAAATTAAAGATGGAGATTTTATACATCAAGGACAGTCTCCTCCTTGCTGAATCAGATTTCATGATAGTGAAAGGCTGATCTGTGAGTATATGCTTGCACACACACACACACACACACACACAATAAACAAGTACACTCACACAGCTCCTCTCGGTCGAAGGTTTGGGCATTGCCACCAAAAAAGCCCTTGAGAAAGCCACGGTTCTGAGCCTCAGGGGTCTCTATGGGTGTAAAGAGCTCCCCTAACATTTCCTGCAATAAAAAAAAGAATAATGGATCAAAGCATTAAATAGATAAAATCGTGTCAGACATTGAAATGAAAAAGATTGCAGGATAGTCGATTCAAAATTCCTCCAGCAGATGTCAGTACAGTTACACATTTCATGTAAAATGGAAAGGTTTGACAAGATATAACCTCTCTCGATTGTTCGACAAAGGTTATTAAAAAGAAAAAGGATATGTTTAAAATGAAATACTAGCATGCTTACAGCATACTGCACAGTATGCATTAAATGTGGCCTACTTTAGAAGATGGTACGTTAAGAAAAATACACTACGCAATAATAAATCAAACAGTAGTATGCCAGATTGCTGAGAGAGTGGCCTTCATTCATTCAATCACAGTTTTGAAGTTTTATTTCACCTTGGATTATTTATTTATATAAATATAAAAGATTAAGTCAGTAACTTTGCATTGTGAGGTGCATACACTAACAAAACATTTGGGACTTCTTAAATTATTATTCAAAGAATAATGTAATAATTAAAAAAATATATATATTTTATTTAGCCAAATATTAAAATGATCAAGAGTGTAGGTAAAACATTTGTAATTTTACAAAAGGTATATTAATATTTAAATAAATGTTATTTTCTTTGTTTGAACTTTATATTTGTTAAAGATATCCTAAAATGTTTCTACAAAAATATTAAGCAGCTCAGCTGTTTCAACTTTGATTTTTATTACAAATATAAATCAACATTAGAATGATTTCTAAAGGATCATATGACACTGAAGTCTAGACTGTAGAGACTAAGGTGTTATAGCAGCTGGAAAGTCAGCTTTGCCATCAAATAAATATATTTTATAAAATATAATATATAATATTATAATTATAATATATAATATTCATAATAATAATAGTAATAAGCTATTTTAAATTACAATAATATATCACAATATTAGATTTTACTCTATTTATAATTTAATAAATTCTGAAGAGGTGGTCACAAGACATCTCTCCCAAAAACACTGAAAACTGTGTACATTGTACATACTGCATACTCCAAAAATAGAATGAATAGTACGGCATTATGCTATTCCCAAACCTAACCAGACAGAGAGGGAGAACGACGGAGGGAGGGAAAGGACAGAATGACAACCTGTGTGGCAGAAATTACAGCCGAGATGCAGCAGGGCTCAGCTCAGCAGAGCTCAAAGCATCCATGACAAGCATGACATTTCACTTCAATAACCACCATCAGCATGCGCGCAAACACACACACACACACACACACACAACTGTCCTCCTGAACACACACACACAAAGGCACAGCCACCTGTAGGTTGTCACACATCTCCTGGCTGTAAGTGATTCTCTGTATCTCTGTGGGGGAGCACAGATACAGCGCCTGCCCTCCGTTGGTGAAGCAGAATGTTCTAGCAATGCGCATGTCCGTTAGCGGCAGGTAGCTGACATCTAGCAGAGGCCGTAAACTGGGAAGGCTGTAAAACATACACACATATAAGATAACAGCCTTAGCATTCCAATATCCTTTGAATCGGAAACGACAGTGTAAACACTTTCATTTATAGCAAAGAACGAAGAAAATCACGCCTAAAATATTACACCGAGCTGAAGGCAGGATTTAGTATGAAGCCAACAAAAGCACAGCTCAGCTCTTCTGGCTCGAGGTTTAGAGTTTATTGAAAGATTGAACTGGTTTCTGTAATCTGGATTAAGCTAAAAATCAATAGCAAAAAGGTTCTGAGCTGGTATTAAGGGAATGTTCCAGGCTAAATATACCGTAAATTAATCTCTATTGACAGAACCTGTCAAATCCTGTCGATTGCCACAGACACCTCAGTTTACGGTAATACATTTACAGTGGAGGTTTAACATGTTCTGCAAGGCATAAAAGCTCATATCTCTTGCACTTATTATTACATTCTGTACAGAAATGTGTGAATGAATTAGAACAGTCAAAAAAAGAAATTATTTTGCTGTAGATAGATTTAAAAAAAGAAAAAAAAAGAAAAACACTTTCTAAGGTTTACAGGTTTTACATGGACATAACTCAGATGAATACATGCATATAATAATTATAATATTTCATTCATAATATTAATAATGATCATTTAATTTTATTTTAAGTTCTGTTTTAAAGTGCCCCTAATATGGATTGTTGAAAATTAGCTTTCATGCAGTGTGGAACACAAGTCTAAGTGAATGAAAACATCCTGCAAGTTTTAAATCTTGTGTATAAAAGTATTGTTTCTCAAAAGAAGATTATAGTCGACTGCGTCTGAAATGGCATACTTCCCTACTATATAGTATGCGAAAAACAGTATGTGAGGGGAGTAGTAAGTCTGAATTCATAGTATTTGAAAAACAGTAGGTGAAAAGTACCCAGATGACCTACTGCTTCTGGCCAAATTCTGAAGTATGCATACGATGTTTGATAATAATCTTTATATAATAATACTTGCTTTTTCAAGTATAGCAAGCTTACTTTATCTAGAGAAAAAAACGTTCATTGGTTAAACTGCACTTGTTTAAAATAATCAAAGTAAACTGCTGATCTATTTAAAGTTTAAACATTGTAAATCAATGAGATGATTTCGTAAATCAGCTGTATGTATATAAGTATGTTTAATCATTAGTCAGCACATCAAGCTAAGGAACAAATTGAGCTAATGTCAATGTTGTACATCCCATGCATGACACGTGACAACATCATGACGGATGTAGTATGTCCAAATTCCATTCCTACTACCCTCATTCATAACGGCCAGGCAGTACTTACTCAAGTAGTATGCAATTTTGAACGCATTCTGAATTGTTAAAAGGAGTAGTTCTTCAACATGACATCAACATGAAACATTAGCATATTGAGTGAATCATTTGGGAGTCGTTGAGCAAATAAGGGAAAAATAAATGCATATTATAAGGAATTAAAAGTATTTTTGGACCTTGCATGCATCAACCTGTTGTTGGGGACTCTCAAAACCGAAATATGAACCTTTCACTACCCAAAATAAGGCCGCTTTAATGCCAGTAAGTGTTCACCAGTTTACATGTCAGAAATAAAAACTGAAATTTTTCCATGAGGGACTAAAACCAGCAACCTTCTAATTAACAGCCCTGAGCTCTACTTGCTACATCACAGTTTCCCATTTGAAAGAAAAAAAAAGTCAAACCTCAAAGTCATTATGTGTCCATTGGCGCAGAAGCAGGCCAGACAAACGCTGTTACACACGGACACCACGTCAGCCCGCAGCACGAAGGACGACTCAGTGATGTTATGCACATATAGACAGGCCTGGGAGGGCATGAAGAAGACCTTGGCCTGCCTCTCCGAACACACCACAGCTAAGTGACCATCTCCACTGGCCTCTTGAGAAGACGAGGGTGAGAAGTTGACCAGTTTCCGCTTGCGAGGTCGATCTGGGTCATCGGGGGCATGTTGGTCTCGCCACACCTCGTAGGGACTGTTGATAATAGCACCTCCACAGTCCAGGAAAGAAAACCGCAGAACAGAGCCCTTCAGCATTAACACTGTGGCTGAGAGGGAAAAACCAGAGAACAAAAGCATGAGGATAGGAACATTGCTTTCAGGTGCATTCACAAATCAGAAAAGGAAGAAATCAAGAGATACCAGTGGGGGCCACAGTAACGGGGTCCTCCTGGCGTTCCTGCTCATCTGTAGGAATGGACATTGGGATGATAAGCACCAGGCCCAGACTCGTGCCCACCCACAAGCATGGCGTAGGCAGGGAGTCTGTCTTGCGTCCGTACGACTCTGCAAACTGCAGGGTGGTTACAGCCTCTTTAGTCTCTCTGTCTATACTGGAAACGCTGGAGCTCCGTGAGCGGCTGAACGAGTTTTCTCGACTCTCTGAGAAAGAATGGAGAAGGGTAGAGAGAGAGAAAGGGTGGGGGAGAAGAGAATTGTCAAGAAAACTGAAAAATAAGAGGGCAGACAGATGAGTAATAAAAGATATAGAATAGCAGAGAGTGAAAAGATGAAAGAAGAATATGGGAAGAGAATCCTTTTGAAATCCTTCAAAATTGGAATAATTGAAAATGGAGTCACTCCGTATATGCATTCACAATCACATTTAAATCACATCAACCAGAATCCAAGCAATAGAGTGATACAAATATGAAATTGCAAACACAACTATTGTTTTGTAGACTTGCAATCAAAAAGGTAAAAACATTCAATAATGTACATACAGGACAGGGTGGCACATACATATCTATCGAGTGAACACATCTCAAAATTCTCCTGTTCACAAGATCAAATATGTCCTAGATTTTATTGACATACACAGAAGACAAACAGAACATATTTTCAAACCCATTCATCATATTTGCTGTCCTTTTGACCTTGGGTTGCTTCCAGGTTCATGTCCCCTGGATATGCACACATAAACATGTTTCTGCACTTGGCCTGATTTGTTCTTCATTCAGTTATTTAAACTCTCTTTCTCTCGCTTATCATAAACTGATGGATGTCATTGAAAAAACCCAAGCAAGTTTTTGTTGATATACAGTATGTATATTGATAATATATGTTTGGTTGTTGTACTTGTCATGTCTCATTTGACATTCAGTATCAACGTACAAGGAAACAAAAATTCTATATTAGGATTTGAGTAGTGTTTTCCATTGAGAATCCTGTTTATCCTGCAGAGCAAGCGTACTGCATTCTCATAACATAAACCTATTGTAGGAAACACAGACAGACATTTGTCATAATGTCAGAACATGGGTTTGTGTGTGTAGTGATGGAAGGAAAGTGGTGGAGAGAATACCAAATGTCTGTAGGTATATCAAAAATAGCTGTGGGTAACTAAGTATTAAATCTAATATGTTATACTATGTCATTTATCATAATGGCCTCTATAATTTATTACCTCAATACTAAACCTCTTTTTTTGTCATTCTCAGGAAACAGTGTTGTGTATAAGACCTATGAAACATGTTCCTATGATATTCAAATACGAGTAAATTAATTAACATGGTAGCCAAGTAACATTACATATATGTATCGCTTTCATGTCTAAATAAATAAATACATTTATTTTACATTTAGATATATATGAAATTATAGTGATTTATTTTCTCACAAAACACAGGAAATAAAAATAGTGAATAATAATAATAATAATAATAATAATAATAATAAATAATGTGCTAGCTTTATTAATTATAAGAGTATTATTAATAGTAATTGCATTTGAATATCCCACATTTAGCCTCAGTACATCTTTCGAAGTCAGCAAAAACATCTTTTGCAAATTGTAAGAAAACATAAATAGATTGTAATAATGTAGCATTTACACTACTGTTCAAATATTTTGGCTTAGTAAGGTTTTTGTTGTTGTTTGTTTTATTCATTAACTATATTTAAATCTGCTCAAGAGTGAAAGGTCTATTTCAAATAAATGAAAAAATGTTATATTTCACACAACATTACATATATTGTATGTTTGATCAAATAACTGCAGCCAAGACATTGGAAGCTAATACTGACTCAAAACTGTTAATCAGTAGTGTATTTTGTATTTTGCCACTGAAATAATAAATGAACAAACACATGAATTTATTTTGTTGTACAAACAGCACTGTTTCTTGAGAATAACTCTCCTATGGCCCGGTGAAGGTCTTATTTCCTTTTCAGGCGAAGGTACACATGTTCATGAAACACAAAGCCATCAACATGGTCATATAGCACACCTTACTGTTCTGTGTACACTACCCCCCCCAGTTTGAATCCTTACCACTAAAAAAAAAACCTGCTTTTAAGAATGACCTCACAACATTTCCCTCTACATTGAAGACAACATAATGATTGATAATACTGACAGAATTATCAGACCTCGCCTTAGACAGACTGACATACAGAAACTGTTTTCCTGAAACAGGTTAAGCCTCGCCATGGACGGTTAACTTCTTATCACATATAGTCCAGGACTAGATTTAATCTGTATCTTGGAGATGTCACAGTGCATGGGATGGACAGATGACTACAAGCCGACAACACTGCAGATCGACAGGCCGGTGTGAAACACAAAGCAGACATCATTGTAATGTTCAGCCACTAGCAACTGCGTTGTAAATCCAAACCTGAAGATGAAGAGCAAGGTGTGACTCTGAACATCATTCAACGTGACGAGAAAGGGGTTCTGACCAAGCGACTATGAGGCACAGGACGGGACGGAGCGAGACGTGACGCTACAGGGTGAGTGGTCCTTGTGACCCTCAAAGAGCCCCTCCTTACCTCTCTCGCTCCAGGAGTAGTTGGTGATGTGATGCTCATCATGAGAGTACATACTGACTCCGTGTAACTGCTGCAGCATGGCTCGTCGGGATGGATAACCTATCCATCGAACGTATACATATACACACCGACACACAACACCCCACAGCCACAGTCACACGCAAGAAAATACAACATATACAAATACACGACCACAACATAGAAAATTACACACACATAGACCCAAACGTCAGACCAAAACACACATAAAGACATGACCAGAACATCACGGCCCACAGAGAGTGACAGAAAAAGAGAGAAAAAGAAAACAGATAAACCAATATGCCAGAAAGAGAAAAAAAAAGGAATGAAAAAAATAGAGAAAAAAGTTCCTGACAGGTTGTTATTTTATTTTTTTCAGAATACCCGCCCATAACATTTTAGTAGATTAGACAAAAATGTAAAATAAAAGTAATAAATTATACCCGATGACAAAATGAAATCCTTTCTTGGCTAAGATGTGTGTGTGTGTGTGTTTATGTGGTTTATGAGGACACAAATTTGCATAATAACATGGGTATGACATAGGTATTACAATAATATTTATGAGGACATTTTCAGTGTCCCCATAATTCAAAAGCCAAAACATACTAAATGGTGCTTTTTTTTTTTATCTAAAAATGCAGTGTAGAGCAATACCACATACAGTTTGTCCAGTATAAACACCATTACGCCTATGGAGAGTCCCCATGAATCACAAAAACAAACGTGTGTGTGATCAATAACTCATGTGGCAATTCACTCAAAACTTTTATTTCTGTCATCATTACTCAAACCCATATTGGTCCAAAGCCTTAATACTGGCTTTAAAATGTTCAAAACCGTGTTAAATAGTGATGGGAAGATCTGATATTTTAGGATCTTTGAATCTTGTTGAGGAAAATGAATAAATCTTTATTCAGGTCATTTAATTCATATGAGTTCTTAAAAAATAATTCAAATGTTACATTTCTAGTAGCCGTATTTCTATTTGCATCAACATTTACCAGACGAAAAAATAGCGATAATACTACCCAAATTATTAGAAATGATGAATGCTGTGTCATTTTGTGTCTTTTGTCCGAGTTGTTTATATTCTTGGAGCTTGTTTCCTTTAACTTGTTACACTAAAGCAGAACCTAAAATATTAGTCAAAGTAAAATATAATTGTCCCATGTTTCTTTTACACAGCCTGTGCGACTTTAAAAAAAAATTATGTATAAGACCAGAAAATGCAAGAGGTGAACAAATCATTGGTTTGATTTTGTTTACCATAAAAAAGTCTTTCAAAATGAACAAATAGCTCATGGGGGACCCGTCACTTTAGTATGCAATATGAGGTGTATGGATAATTTTATGGTAGATTATGGCCAGTTTATTTTTTTTTTTTTTACTTTTTTGGACTTTTTAGTCACAGTGTGCTTTCACAAAAAGCAGCACTTACATTTTTTGAGATATCTTCTTTTATGTTCCAAAGGAGATACAAAGTCCAAAGGATTTAGAACAACATGAAGGTGAGTAAAAAATAACAGAATTATAATTTTGGGTGATCTCATTGACACTGACCAAGACGGCATTCATTTCCCAAGCAATATAACACGAAGCAAACTTAACACAAACCCACAAAATCCCCTGTCAGACAAGTCACCTCACATATAGGTTTGTGAAAAGAAACGCAAATTGACCTTTTCTACTGACGGCACCTGTATCTGCGGGAACTGTGAACATAATTAGGCGTATCCATCCTGTTAGCCTGTTAGTGTGAATATTTCATGATATAGATGGCTGAGAGAAATGATTTGCTCGCTCAATCTCGCTCTCTCTGGGACTCTTTTGCTGAGGTCACTGACTGTCAGTCACTACAGGGGTGCCAAATAACACACCTGTTATTAGAAACAGCAACAACGCCGTCTCTCTGTGGGACAGGCAAATGATTCTTCTAAAATTTGTTTTCTTTCTGTTGTGGGTTCCTCAGTGATCACTTTTCCTATCCTCTGTTTATAATTTATGTATACACAAAAACGTGGCTTAGTCTTATAAACCTTAGTCAGCACCATATTTTATTTCTGACAGCACAGAAAACAAGGCTGTGAATTACACTGTGTTTAATGGATTGTGCTGTTGTTTACCAGCTTACCAATTGTTCAGCTGTCAACACATCTTTCAAAAAGTCTTTCACAAAAACGTGACATTTATGAAAATTACATTTAATATTGGACCTATACAGTGTGTGCCATTGTAAACAATGTAGTCTAGTTCTCACTACTATGTAAAACTGAATATGGTGTCTAACTTTTTTCCTTACAAGTTAACAAACTTATTCTTTATTATTCTTATTCTTGTCAAACTAATCAAATGAGTTTGTGACTGAATGATTGACTCATAAAAAGATGCCCACTTATTGCCACATATTTCCGTTATGTTGTAACTAGCAGAAAATGCTCTGAATGATTCTTTTTGGTAAATAGAGATGTGACACAATAGATTTGAATGGGATAATGGGATGTCAAGGAGACAATAGGATGATTGAAAGTCCCATCCACTACCAATTTTTCATTGACTTTCTGTAACTGTCCTTATTTTGCTTACACCAAATACATTCTTGTCTCTCTCCATTTTTAATGCTGTTCATATGAGACTACGTATCCCAACTTCCCGCAGCTCCCTCTTCCTGTAGCGTGTCTCATTAGCGATGGCCTGGCTCTCCTCGCTGCTAATTGACCTTTAATTATCCCAGCGACCCCACTGCGGCACCACATGCCTGTTACAGTAGCGATAGGGACGCACGCCACGCGTTGAGACCAAAGAAGCAGTAGGGAGTCCTCTAACGGACAATAACACTTTTCCAAGTGTGCAAAAAAATCTAGACAGACGTGGATTTATTTGAATACCGCAACATTATTCCGTTAAAAAATGTCAAGCCGAGTCTGTGCAGAAGAGTTTCAAAGATGAATATTCAGCATTGCGCTTTCAAATACGCTCAGGTGGAAATAAAAGAAAAAGGGGTGAGGGGAAGACGCTTTACTAGCTTTGTGAGAAATCACAATTTTTTCTCAAAAACGAAATCAAATAGAGACTATTAGGTTAAGGCAATATCGGTGCACAGCACATCTTTCTGGAAACCATCCAGTCACTGTGAAAACCTTATGAACTCTGACACTATTGCTGTTCAACTTGGGCTGGTTGTCCTGGTTGGCGTCCTTCACGTAAACAGGATTATGGCCACAGATGATGGCACAGGAGGAGACACTGCCTATCGCTGCGATTGGATTAGTGAATGACAGGAAGTCGGTGCCCAAGTGAGGATATGATCTAAGTAATGCGTTAGCGCTGTATAGATCACACTAATATGAACAAGACATCTGCTTTAGGGACATATATGACTGACAAGGACAAAGAATTGACATGAGATAAAGACATAAGAAAGTCACGTTAGCTGCGTGCAAGCCCACGATAACAGTTAAAGGAGTCATACCAAACACATAATGGACCTAAATTTAATAAGAATATTTTTTGTCATGAGGTTCAAGGATATGAGAAGCAGCATGCAAAGAAAGATGATGTGTTTTTTTATGATATGACCTCTTTAAAGCAGGGCTCTGATAGCACATACACAACCGAAATTTGAACATACACACACATTCTGATTTGTATAAATGTGTGGTGACGATAGTGATGATTGGATTGTCCATGTATTTCATTTTGGTAAATTCCCTTTTAGTGATCCAAAGGAAACAGCTGCAATTTCATTTCACATGGAGAAAGATCGTAGAAGAAAAATAAGTGCACAACCCTTGCGTAAACTCCAAGCTAAGCTTGCGCAGAGACTGCCTACATTAATTTTTTAATTCACATCATCAACCCACCTGTCAAACGACTGTGTGTAGAGGTAGTAATTAAAAGCATTAAAAACAAAAAGTGTAATTAGGCTCACAGCGGTGTCTGCCTCAGCCTCCATGTTTGAAGCACAAATACGATCTCAAACGTAAAAGGGACAGAAGATCCCCAAAGCTTAAAAAGCTGCGTTTTTGTGAGTCACACTTTAAAGGGTTTGTGGCGTTTATTCTTCATTTTGTTTTACTTTTGATGACTTTTTAAAAGCTGGTAAATATAATAACACATTTATTTCATCAACATTTATCCTATTCATCCTGCTGTTGCCTTAGTTTAGAATAAATGGGATTAAATTTTTAATTTAAAGTTTGTGACACAAACCTGTTATGAGATCACAAAAACTTTTCACCAAAATTTCAGCAAAAATGGTGCATTAGATACTCTTTTACCCCTTTTCCACCAACAAGGTGCCAGAGCCCAATCTGGTACCGTTTTGATATAAGTACATTTTTATAAAGTAAAAATTTATAGTACTTAATATTTTCCTAAAGAAATGATAAGAAGAAATACTGCAGAAGCAGAACACTCCTAAAATGTGACAAGATTCACATACTGCACTTAACTTGCATGTTGGGGTTCTTTCCCCTTTAAGAATGTTATCTTTAACATTCAGGTGATTCAGTAGTTTCATGGTTTTTATCAATTTCTACAGTGCCTGTGTTGATTTAAATGCACAAATAGCTATGTTCCCAAAACTCTAGTATCTTGAGAGTGACTAGTTAGACCATCACCTAGTCTAACCTCAATTACAACAATAAAAAATCTTTGGAAAATGTTTAAGAACATCAAGGTCAGAACATGTAGGTGTTACAAACACAAGCAACATGTAAACTGCATTAAAAGCCATTGAATCATTTGGACTCTTATCAAAAAGCAAAAGTAAATCTCTTAAAGGGGAAACAACCTCATCCCACAACTTAACATTTTTAAAAGGATTCGAAACCTCACAAGCACAGTATGTGAATTCTGTCACATCTTGAGTGTATGCTGCCCCACAAGTGACTTTAACTGCATGAAAAAATTATGCAATTACATGAAATAGTTAGGCTGTCAGTAATAACCAAAAAAATTCAAATGTGCTTTTAGAAACATGACGCTGAGTAAAAAATAATATAATTTTTAATGGTACTATCCCTTTAAAACCAAGAAAAAAAACCCATGATGTACCATATTTGTTTGTGGGCAGTTAAAGCAATGTTCGGCTCTCAAATGTGGCTTTGGCGGTGCTGGAAAAGGTCCACAGATCCCCTGGTCAAGCACCGGCTCAGTGGAAAAGGGATATGCTTCCTGTGTGGCATGATAGGGCTTCAGTAATCATCAGTCTCTCCAAACAAAACAATAAAATCAAAGAAAAGGCAGTGACATTACAGCGTCAGAAAACATAACAATAAAACCCCATACCCTCCTCCTTGTATCCCTTGATGAGTGTTAAGCATGCATAAGGTGAATGGGGCTTTTGTGGGATAGGGACAAAAGGGTAAATGGATTAAAGGGATAAAGGAGTTGGAGAACAAGCACACACCTTCGGTGAGGGAGGACACAGGCAAAGAGACCTCCATGCATGCGGCGGACTGGGCCTTGCGGAAGGGCGGTCGGCCGGCCCCCCTGCGGGCGAGGCGTGGCCCTTCAGGGCCCCCCGGGGCTCTGGCCCTCCCAGTTGGACAGGGCTGGGAGGTGGGGCTAGTGCAATGTCCATTCACATGATCTGTAACAACGGGCATAGCATTAGCAAAAAAACGAATGAGATTAGAAATAGAAGAGTGTGTGAGAGAGAAAGAAAGATGAAGAGGGCAGTGGGATGAAAACAACGCAGCCGCAAAGAAGAGAGAAGCGTTAACAGTAAGAGGAAGCAGTCATTTAACAGCAGCTGTAATCAGCCAAAAATCATTTGGATTTGAAAAAGGAAAATGAAAGGAAAAAGGGGAAAAGGGTCATAGAAAGAGATGAAAAAGGGAAAAAGAAAAGAAAATGAAAAGTGAAATGGTAAAAGAAAAAAAGAAACAAGGAGCAGGAAAAGGAAATAAAGGAAGAAAAAATACAAAAGGAAAAATGAAGAGGGACAAGAGAAAGAACATGGAAAAGGAAAGGAAAGGAAACTTGCAGGTAGCTTTTCAGAAAATTAAGCATTCAGAGAGGCTTTCTCATCCCTTCTCAACTCAGACACTTGAAAGAACGAAGGTGGAGGACTTGATTTTACAAAAAAAGCTTCCATCCGCAGTCTGTTTATGCAGGAAGTTGAGGGAGGTCTGGTTGAGTATGCAGGAAAAGACCCAGATTCAAAGTCCCTGCATCTAAAACAGCACATTTTTCAGTAACACCTCCAACAAACCTGGATCAAAGTCTTACCAGTGTCTACCAGAGAGAGACATCCTCTAGCCAGAAGCTCTCAGATGGAGGCAGTCTGTTTATGTTCCACAGTATCCTCTAGGTTTTGACTGACTCCTGACTATTATGACATTCTAGCTGTAAATTTCCCTCCCCTATATCTATCAATAATTTTCATGCCAACGCAGCCATCCAAATCCACAAATGTCTGCTGTCATTTCATATCAGTGGGATTTCTACTCACTCATCTTTATATTGCACAGTAGACTTGGCAAACAAAACTTTGACACTGACTCATGGTGAAACAAAGCACTATTAAGAACACCATCTGTAGTAAGTTTGAGAAACTTAAATCATCGTTTTAAAGGCCACATTAGTCAATATTTTCTTGTGTGCACAGGTTTTTTTAGGTAACAACTAACATTTAATATTTTGAGATCAGTAATAATTTATATCTGTTTACAACTATGATAATTATAATGATATAAAAATCATGTCACACTGGAAAACGGAATAATGGATTCTGAAAATTTAGCTTTGTCATCACAGGAATAAATTATATTTTAAATAGTTTACATTTGAAAACATGTAATTTAAAGGTGCCATAGAATGGAAAACTGTACCTTGGCATAGTTGAATGATAAGAATTCTGTCCATGGAAATGAAATACTATGAGCCTCAAATACAAAAAAAAGAGGCAAATCCCAACATAACACCGACTGTGACATTACAGTTGGGATCATTAAGGTTTAAGTCCCCAACATTTGCATAATGTATCCCAGTCCATGTTCTAAGACAGCCAATCGATGCAGTGTTGTCAGATGTTGCTATTAAAGTAAAAAAGGGATAATTAAACAAAAATAAACCTGAATTATTTGAAACCTTTTGTAATTCATATACGACAAAGATATCACTCACTCTAAATTTCAATGTCCACTTGTATTAACTTTCTGTGTTAAAAAAAAGGAAAAGAATGTGACATGTGGCCAGGTATGGTTTCTCATACTAGGAATTTGTGATCTGCATTTAATCCACCCAAGTGCACACACACAGCACTGAGAAGTGAACAACCACACACACACACCATGAACACACACCCGGAGCAGTGGGCAGCCACTGCTGCGGCTCCTGGGGAGCAGTTGGGGGAACGCTGCCTTGCTCAAGGTCATGGTACTGAAGGTTGGTTATTCACTCCCTCCACTCACAATCCCTGCCAGACCTGGGACTTGATCCCGCGACCTTTGGGTTACAAGTCCAACTCCCTATCCATTAAAAGACAAGTCCAAAAACACTTATCTGACAACACATCTAGTTGTAAATGGACATGTAAAACCGCTTCTGGAGAATTTTTGCCTTTACCCAAGCCTTCTATGTAGCTATCAGATCACAATTTAAGATAATGTATTCTATGGCGCTTTTAAATTGTAGTAATATCCCAATAATATTCTTGTTGTACACTGTATCAATCAAATAAATGCACCGTTAAGAGATTTTTTTCATTTTTAAAAATCTTACAGATCGAAGTTTGTATGTATTATAGTGTATGTAAAAACACATAGGCCTACTAAAATCCAAATTAATATGGTAACTGTGCAGGAATACAAAATCTTCATATGATTTACCTCCAGGTCCGATATTCTGTTGATGAACGTCAGAGAGAGTCAGTTAGAGAGTCAGGATGAGAAAGCCACAAAAAATGGAGCCCAGTCCGCAGATGTCTTTACATCTGTTTTCCCTGGCCTGCACCAGGGACAGAGTTTCTAAATGAGTCCAGGTTCATGAAAAGATCCAAACTGAAGTTTTAAGATAGCAGAAAATATTGCAAAAGCCCTGGTGCATTCAAGGGGAGACAGTTCCAAGCAGAAAACTACAGAGAACACTAACTCGCTATTTCAGCCACACACACAAACATTACACTCACACAGCACTCATAAATTGGCTTTCTAATAAGTATTGATTTTTTTATGTCCTTTCTCTGTTTTCAAGACCTAAACCTTCTAGATATTTTCATATTACAGAAAGACCCAAGACTCGCTCTCTAAGTTCTAATATTTTTCCAAGCACAAATCGAAACCTTTGAGGATTAAAAACAAGTGTAATCACTCATGGCCCAGATGGTCTATTTTCCTTTGTAATGCTGCACAGCTTGACCTGTTGAAGGAACACTTTCATTATTACACATTAGGTCAAGTATGGCACAAGAAATTGGAGAGGAAATTGTTCAGCCCTCAGCGAGAGGTGTGTTAGTCACAGCCTAGCATGAAACAAAAAGCCAGACAAGAGGAAAGAAAATGGAAAAAAGAACAAGGAGAGATATTCAGCGAAAGAGACAGTGAGACAATTCAAAGTATTTCCGTACAAGGCTGAAGAATGATCCAAGTCACGATGAGGCAAGCTCACTTGCAGAGAATGAACTCAATACATTAGTGCATGTCGTTCAGAGGTAGAAGATGGTCCAATCACAAATGAGCAGGCTTTTCATAGAGTTAGAGAATGGTCCAATAGGGTTAGAGCATGTTCTGAGGTATAGAATGACCCAATTACGATGGAGCAAGGCCTTTAAGACGTAAAGAATGAACCAATCACGAAAGAGCAAGATTTCAGGGTGATACCTTTCTTAACTTAAGAATGAGTATGTTGAACAAACCGCCTTTGTAAACACTTGCAAAATGTACATTGAGAAGCGTAATTAAGAAAATAAAGGCCACACGCAGAGATGTGAGAGGAGAAATTTTGCGCCACGTCATGAATTCAAATGAGAAGAAAGTGAAAGAATAAAAATGCATTAAATATGAACTGTAAAATGCAACGACAAGGGGCTTCATCATGTCATTCTCAACAAAATGGAAACAGAGAAAGTTGATGCATCAAAGGCAAGAATAAAGAAAAAGGTCTGCTCGCTTTCGGCCTACCGTACCAAGATCAGTCTTAAGATCTGTGGGTAGACTTAACTTTCTGCCTGGTCCCTTGACTGAAACAAAAATAGGACAGAAAGGGGCAATTAATCCAGTTAAGAAAACAAAACAAAAGGCAAAATAAAGAGTTCAGCTCAAATTAAAAGCAAAAAAAAAAAAGAAAGAAAATCATTTAGTGTAATGCATGCAGGTGTTTCATTCGACAGTCATACCTAATCGCATACTGCCACCAGATAAACAGATTTGTCTGTTTTTAGACAAGCAAACACATGCACGCAGAACGCATCTTAGTTCAAGTGCATAATTTGTAATCCATTTTTAAATTTTTCCTTCCATGTTGATAGGAAAAAAAATGCATGAATCAGTCAAAATAACTGCTAAATATACGGCTCTATTGTACTGTATCAAACAGAAACCACAAAAACAGCACAGAAACCAATCACGTGTGCATGCAAAAAACATAAACACAGAGGTTCAAATTAAAGCGTAATCAGATAAAGTGAAGTCAACATTTTGCAAGCATTTTGCACTGCAAAGGTTAGGAGGTACACAGTGCTGAATATCTAAAATGGGAGGATTACTGCTGAAATTAGATTTTAAAAGAAAATTTGTAAAATATGTATGACTTGATCCAAGACACTAATTTAACATCAGTTTCCAATACTATGCAGGGAAAACAATTGTAATAACCAGGCATGTTATCCCAAAGAACATCTCTCAAAACCTCTATTTATATGATGTTTATACTGATGTATAAGATGACGCTATCCTCCTAACCATCATTTCGATTAAATGATTTGAAAGTATGGTGTGATTTTAGAACATTATTTTCAACAGGGTGCTAATGCTTTTCCACTTATGGATTCCACGAAATGGTTTGATGAATACAATTTGATTTTCTATGTTGACCAAAGAAGTCTATAATATCTGAAGAAAGCTATCCATTAGTGCTCACATTCAGCTCGGCTGGAGCAAGGCCACCGTTTTATTGTTTTAAGAGTGTTTTATGTTTCTTTCAAAAATTTTCATTTTGAATTTAAGATGATTTGTAGTACATCAAATGTTGTTCATGTGGCATTAAACTGGTCCCTGCTAATTGGATCAAACTAGCAAACCAAACCAAACCACACACATATACAGTATTAGGAGTGTAATGATACGTCGTATCGTATTGAACCGTTCGGTACGAGGATTTCGGTTTGGTACGCATACGAACCGAACGATTCAGAAAAAAAAAGAAAGAAAGAAAATAAACTGTGTAAAATATAATGTTTTCAGTGCTACTTTCAACAAGGCAGCGCAAACGACGGGACAACGAATCCGCATCTGCTCCTCCCACCCCCAAACAGACGAGAACCAGAAACACACACATTACATCTCTGCGGCATTCAGGTTACGTTAGGCATTTCCCATTTCAACCCAACATCCAGCTGTTTAACCAGAGCTGCATCTTTCTGCTCTAACAAACTAAAATAATGTTTGTATT
>JAUCNO010001739.1:26182-41039 GCA_032353835.1 Enteromius viviparus | reverse complement strand
TGAATACTTAGGACCATGTGATATTTCAGTTTTTCTTTTTTAATAAATCTGCAAAAATGTCAACAATTCTGTGTTTTCTGTCAATTTCCGTACCCACTGTATAAACAGTATATATGCCTTATCTGGCTGGCTTCCCCATGAGAAACAGAGTCATGACATGTCACCTGCAGAAAGCAGTGGATACTTTTGTCAACTCATCATTCTCGTATCAATGCTGCTGAGGCTGCAAGAGATTCAGTTGCCTTGAGCAAGATAAGGTAACAAGAGGACAAATGCACAAGCTAGTATATGACCCAAATTCTTTGCCTGCTCGACTCACTTACTACACATACTAAGGAGGTCTATAAAACTTTGCATTCTCATTCATCTTAATGGCAGTTCCAATCATACTTAGCTGTTAAAAAGGAAGCAAAAAAAGAATAGACAGATACTTTCAAATGCTATCAAAAGAGAAAGAAGCTTTTTGCCCCTATGGTTTGGCATTAACTAACTGGGGCTAAATTATCCAAACTAGCCATTGCAAACTATGAAATATTTGCTTGTACACACAAATTTGCAGATTAAATGGTAAAGAAGCACTACACTTGTCAACTAAAATGCATGTCTTTAGAAACTTCAGTCGTCTGGGCTCAAAGCAAAACAAAGTCTGGTAAGATCTTTTGAAGTGCTACTTTCATGTCGAAAGCAGAAATGCAGCTGTAATTTTTCATTAATTATCAGACTTGAATTTTGTTGTAGCTCTCTTCAGAGAGAGAGAAAAAAAAGACTTGATTCTTAAATTAAGCACTAAAGAGGTATTCAACGAATAAAATTATGGCACAGATATGAAATTAGGTGTATATAAAGGTGTATATAAAGTACATCTAATCTATCAGGCAGCTTTTCTGTGTTGTTACATCACATCCCATCAGCTCACAGCCACAGCACAAACACCTCATGCACTTCAGTAGTCCTTCATCTTCAGCCTGAAGTCCCTTTGTCTACTGTTTGTTTCTCACATGGACTGCTTCGATCCACACCAGCTCTCATAATCGACTGACCTTCATCTCCACCAGACCACAACCTGTCCATCATAATAACTCTATTTCTGCAACGGCTCTTTTCTTGACTCTGGGATTAAGCAGTGCTTTTTTTCTCTTGTGAAGCCTCTTCTTCCTAATTCTTCATTTTATACCAGTAAGCTTTAGAGCTCTATAAAAGGGTTTATTGTTATATCAAATTTGTTTATAATAATTTATTTAATTTATGTAATTTAAATTAATATTAAATAATGTAATCAATTATAACAGAATTTTATTTTATGGTTTATAAATGAATCTCGATTATACACATTTTCTCAGTTTACACAAAATACAATTTTATTCACATACTTGAATTAATTTTTTTTTTTGTTTGTTTAGATCAGTTCATTTAAATTAATTCATGAATGAATTGAATGACGTAATTCTCTCAAATCTGACTTTGGTGGTGAAGTTATTGAATTTAACAGCTAACTGTTGGGAATTTGTTGGGAAGATGTGACTCCCCAACCAAAATCAAACAGTTTAAACTCAGCCAGTGAGACATCACCCCAAAGAGATAAAAGGGTGACCTTTGGAGAGCGTTTTGACCGCTTGCAGGTTCAAGAAATGATGAAAAAGAGAGATTATATTACTGAAAGACAAAAGCAGAAAGGATATAGGACAGATATGTCATCTCTAAACGAGTCTCTGTCTTGCTGGGCTTCAAATCTAATTTGAGTCTGATGGAATGTCCAGTACAGTGTTGATTCTCTTCTCAGCTGTACTTTGTCTCCGTTCACTCTATGAGGCCTGTTATTGTGATCTAACACAACGACAGTTATTGTGAGAGAGCCATAATATACTCCTCTTCCTCTCTTCATCTCTGTCTAGAAGAACACACAGCAGACCATTTAACTTCACTCTCAAATAAATTATGTCTTTGTATAATAGGCTGTTTTTCTTTTAACTTACCACTGATTATTTCTTTCACCTCCTTTAGAAAAAAAGCTATTAAAATTGCTATTTAAATAATTTTGGTACGGGGTTTAATTTGAAAATGTGCAAATGGTCTAACACACAAACTATTAATTTACTACATAAACGATTCATTTTTTAATGTTTTTCTGCAATCAGTTTCATCCTTGCATTTTTTTAAATTCTCTTCTTTTCACTGAAGACTACTTCCACCTCCTTCTCAATATGCTATTATAATTGATTAAATAATTTTGGGATGTTTTTTGAATTTCATATCTCAGACCTACAGACTATTTAAACTATTTATGTATTAACATTCCTCCCCAATTGATTATATGTTTGTATAATATGCTTTATTCTTACTTTCTTTTCACAAACTATTTCATCCGCCTTCTTTTCAAAAAGTTGTAGAAATGATTGTTTAAATGATTCAGGGTAGTTTTAATTGAGAATGTCCACATTGTACATCATTAACTATTGAAACTATTCATTTATCAATGGAGAAAGGTTATGTTCAATTTCGATTTCATTACAAGTAACACAAACTTTGAACTGTCCTCTTGACAAGGTGCTGGCCAATCTTTTCTACAATAGTCTAGCTATCTGAAAAAGCAGACAGACAGCTGCTATGTAAGACACCGTCTAACTCTGTGTGTGTACAAAGTGGGCCATAGTCTGACAGTAAAGGTTCCCAGATTAAGTATGTGTGTGTCTGTGTGTCTGTGTGTGTGTGTTTACACAGGCCAATGACAGAAAAGTAAATTGAGAACAGGAGGCCTTTGCTTATCAGCTGAAAAAGGAAGACAAGCCTCTTCTCCCTCACCTTATCTTCCTTCTCTACCTGTGTGATCACACAAGCCTCAGGCAAAAGCACACAGAGACGCACATGCAGCGACTCATGGTGCAGATCAGAGCTGGGCTACTGTTAGCATCCTATTTGGTCATCCAATCCAAAACACTAATTTATTGTTAACTCATCATTTGAAAGCAAACGTAAGGGGCATGCTAACGCTAGCTTGCTAGCTGTGAGTGTGCTCTTTCTGTTTGAGACTAACTTCAAAGGCTATGATAAGTGTCACTGAAGTGTTTTCAGAGCTTGCAGTGGTTGCCGTGGCAGCAATCTCATTCAGGATAATAGCTTTGAATATTATGGTGAAGAACCTGGAAATTGGTTGGTTGCAATTTGTTGAGTGAGATTTGAAAAGCTTAAGGGTACCTCAGGACATTTTCTGTAGGATAGTAGTGTGTTTGAGCATTTATTTTAATAAAAAATACAAGATATGTGCTCTTATGCATCCATCCATCCCTAGAAAGAAAAAATACAGCGGTGAAATAATTTTTCCAGAACACAATTTTTCAGGTACTGTAGATTCATAGGGGTCAACATACCTAGTTAACATCAGAATTCAAGAAGACTCTGGAAAAACCACTTACATCCTTAATAGGCTTGAGAGGCACTGAGAAGATCCTTAAATATCCCAAGAACCATTAGAGAGTGAAGTTATGTAAAAACATCAGGCTTGTATAAAAAGATTTGTATATCGTAACAGACAATCCGCATTTTAAAATGTGCAGCATGACCTAGAACATGAAATTCTTCCATGGCATTTCCAAAGATGTTGAAAGTCTAAAACAGATTATTTGGAAATGTAGGCGTGACGTTAGCTTACTGCCGCAAGGCAGATCCATGGAGTACTGATTATGTTTAGGATCAGGGTTCCCAGTGTGCTCAGCAAGCCCTTCAGATTTCTTCAGAACAGGCTTGGAGGTTTAAGATAAACTGTGTGCAGAATCGAGACAAGTGCATGCCACACGCACTGAATTTCCTTATGGCTGACAAGCTACACATTTAAAGGTTGTCCCACAAAAATAAAAGACGTGTCGGATATCTTGCTCCATATGACTTTGAAAGGTTCTGGTGAAAAAAACTGATCTGCTGGAGTGAGTACTGCAGGTTGAAGGCAGCTGATTGTAGTGTAGCACAGCAAGGAATTGTTGAAGGTTGTAAGGTTACAAGATCTCAGTTAATCCCTCACACCCTGTTGAATCCCTCTCCGGCTTTCATCTCTCTCACTTATTCATCTGTGAGTCAAGTGGAAGAAAAACAAATCTCAGGCTTCTTTTCTATCCTTGTACTTGATTTCCATCAGAGGACGCCTGCTGCCGGTGCACAGGGGCCATGTTTATATTTATTCATATTTATTTATTGAAATGAGCTGCACTTTGCCTCTGTAAGGGGGAATTCTCTCAAAACCACAAGTGTGTGCATGCATTCATCTTCAACTGTTCTCAAACACTGCTTGAAAAAGAAGGCTGCTTTCTCGTCTAAAAACTGACAAGTTTACAGAACACATAAACATTGTCATGAAAGCCAAGGAACAATGTGCCATGTATAAACAGGTGGGCAATTGACATACAATATAATACAAAAATTATGATGCGTGATTCTTTTTATGTGCTGAGATATAAGCAATATATGTATATTTTTTACACTGAGTAAAGTATTTACTATTAAAATGTACAATTAGTAATAACATGTTTTTTGGAAATGTACCATGGTAGAGTCCGTCCTGGCTATGCTATGAATCGGATTTGAGAGCAGTAGAGCGCCAGCAATTTCCCAGCTCAAAGTATTCTGTAATCAGTCCACTTCAATCAATTCCACTCTGTTTTCAATTTCCTACTTCTCAAGGTTGTCCACAGAGCACTAGTACAATGTTAATATTTCAAAAGTAGCAGATTTGGAATAGACTACACAAGAGAGGAAAGGGAAAAATGTATAATATATTAAAATCATTTATTTAAAAAAAAATAGAACTCTATTAGAAAGTTTAGAGAGTTTCAGAAATTTCTTAAGTCTTTCATTTTGACTGTTGATAGTAAAAAAATGAACGAATGTATGAATGAATAAAAGCAGAACGTTTTTTATAAACATTTATCTTCAATATTTCATTATCCAATCTGATTGCTTATAAGGAAATTTGAATGAATATAAAAGTTAAAAAGAAAATAATTATATTTATATATATTTATATACCTTTTTTTTATTGTTTCATATTCATAAACATCATTCTTTTGCTGTGACTGCAAATTATAATTTAAAATAAATAAACAAATAACATTTTTGATCATTTTGCACAATATTACACCCTAAATTCTATCATTGTTTAATTTCTGACTGCTAATAGTCTATTAAAACTGTGTCTGACACATGTATTATTGGATGATGACATATGTTATGCTTGTCGTGGAGCAATATTATAGTGATCTTGGAAGAATAGAAAACACCAATGCTTTAAAAAAAGCACACACACACAAAAACGCTCTTTGCTCCAGGCAAAAACACACAACACCGTTACCCACTCACCCTCCAACCCCCACCACTCACATATTCTGCATTGAAGAATCATGTCCAGTAAAATTCATATAAAAATACTACATGATTATTGTAATTTTACCACAATAACAAAGCCTGTTAATCATATTCCCCATATTCACAATCTCTCGTTGCTTAAATAACCCAGAACAGCCCCTTTATATAACTACAGCAACATGTACTAATTCACATGATTAAACCACTTCTGATCAAGTATATAAAAACTTCACTAAAAGCTAGAAATTGGTGCATTTACCATCAAGCACCTTTAAATAGCCCTTCAGAATAATCAAACACTAGGTTCAAGTTCTCTCATTTGAAAAACACAGATATGCTAGCACACACTCGATGTGCCACTGAGCTACTTGAGAAGGTATGGGGATTGTGTGTAAAGGATTTGTAGTGGGTCGCACGTAGGCAACAAGGGATCTGTATATCCTTCAAAATGCATCCACGGTTTAAAACTAATGTCTGTTAGCAGAGATGCCACCAAGAGCCTCTTGTGTAGAAGGAGAAATGATTGACACGTGGAAGCTATTTGCTTGTCAGATTATCACTCATGGGAGTGAGGTGTTGGTGTTGACTTACACATTTATTCATGAAAAGTGTCATAGATGTGCCCATACCAATGGTTGTTTGTGTGTTTCAGCATGTCTAAAAGTGTAACTGTAGACAGACATCTACAGATCTTCTGGGGTTTGAAATGTTAAAATCTTATAACATATTTATTCTTCAGCTAGGATGTGGTTTGCAATTGATGTCGTCGTGGATTTTGTAACGTGTTTAAGTTGCAGGCATCAGATCAAAGTCTAGCTCTATTGAGAGTGTCAATCAGTTTGGTGATGATTTTATTGTGACTCTCAAAAGAGAAAGGAAAAAAAAATACGTCTAGAGGCATTTCTGTGGTTCTTTGGAAAACTTGAACTAGTGCTTCAAAGAATCTAGACTTCTCTCTTCCACCGCAATGATACTTAAGAACGTGTACAATGATCTGAAGGACTTCTGATGTACTGAAACATGGGAAAAGGTTTTATTTCTAAAGAGTCATACTGCTATCTGAAGAACCCAATACATCTGGCATTGCACAAGTTGCTTGTGAGAGACAGTGACAGTATTCTTATTTTGGGCAAATTATTCCTTCAGGTCTAGGTAAATGCTATGCTAAACCTTTAACACTCCTCCATGTAAATGCAAACCTGTATTATGTTGCATATTCCAGATGACTTAGTAGCAAATCAGCATCTTTATTAGATACACATATCATTTGATTGCTTGGGTGCTCTGGCTTTCTATTAATTGGCTATTTATTAGTCACGTTAGCTGCATTGACTTTGATATTAAAATAAAATCAATTTTAGATGTAGAATTATACTCACAGTTCTATGGCCTTGTTCCACATGATGACATATCCAGACAAAACAAAGGATTCGATGTTCACTATGTGTGTATTTCCACGTTCTGTCCCCACGTAAAGCCACTTACTTTGAAACGGAAGATGACAAAATGTGATCCTAAAAGAGAGATAAAAAGAAGAGGAGTCATGTTTTTGAAAGAGAGAGGGAGAGAAGAGTCGACACAGGTATTATGTAATAAATATCTCACTATATAGAACCAGCAAGCCGATAATGACCGTTGTAACAAATATACTTCACAGGTTTGAATCATTTTACACAACTGATCCAATTACATAGCAGGCAGTCACCATTTCTTTAGAAAGCTGCAGACGTAATTACAAAACACAATACGATTGTAATGTTCATTATTGTACGTATATTCATTACCAGAATAAATAGTAAACTATTCAAAAAGCTAAGCAAGAGCCAAATTATCTACGTTTAAAGAACTCAGATTTTTCAATGTGTCCTTGCTTATCTTTTGAACTAGAATTGAACTGTTAATTAAAATCTGAATCACAATATGGCCTTGTGTGATTATTACACTGGAAAAAGGCTTCAACTGAATGAAATAAACATATGGTCTGCATGCAGTGTGGGCTTCAAAGTGAAGGGGCGGTGCTCTATTTTGTCTCTCGACTATTACACAAGCACACACGGGCCTCACGATAGGATGTTTTCACATTCTGCTTATTTCAATGGTCTCATTGCTCAAGCTCTATCACTGCAGGTGGGCTGAGTTTGCTTCCATTTAAAACTGTGGTGTTGCCTGCTTTTAATGTGCATGTGCAAAACAGACCAGGTAAACATTCACATAATTCCAAACATTTTCTTTTGTTGTGATTTACTTTACAAAACACCATGTAAACGGAATACATGAAATGTACCAACAAAACACCATGTAAACGGAATACATGAAATGTACCTTTCTGAATCGCACTGAAGGCCAGTTCATCATTTTCTTTATAAACATTTTTTAGTATAAATTTATACAGACCAACATCTGAGGGTGTTTTGGGGCCCTGGAGAAGTTTTGACATACCCGGACATTTTTTCAGTTACTTATAAACATATAAATGGTTAAAATGGTTATAAATGGTTTATAAATAGTCTTATGACACTAAAAACACACAGACAAAATTCTGTGTGAACAACTCAAGTTTATCTGTATCTCTAGTTCAGTCTTATGGAAATAAATTGGCAGCTTAAATACACTTTTTGTACAGTCAGAGCAATACTGTCTGAAATTATCTTCATGTGGGGGTTTCTGTCACAAATATTGATAAACAATATGATTAATTGCATTGATGAAAAAAATAATTAATTTAAATCATGAAATTAATTTCATGCTTTTTTATTTTTAATCAGAGCCAAATATTACAGTTTAATTTCTTGCAGTCGTTCCTGTTCAGAGGTAGTGATTCATTGCTCTCTGTGGTTATCTGTTTCTTTAGCAGTTGGAAGTAACACTTCTCACACTTGTTCATGGTGTTGCCTGGTTTGGCTCTGCTCTAGGGCTCATGCCAGTCAAACGTCAGCCCCTCTTGGGTACACTTGTGTGTATTTTGGGATGCAGCAATTAATTGGAACACAATTACCTCAAGACAAACTAGGGCTAATGAGACACGAATGAGATGAGAAGAGATGCCGACTTTTAAATTTCTACATGTGTTTTTAAATAGGTTTCACATTCCTAATGATGCAATATAGACCATTCAACCCTGAATATCTATTCCAGCAAACCACGTATATTACATAAAATGATTCACCCCTTGCTGGTGTGTTTATATGTGTTTATTTTCATAGCATGCTGCTGTCTCTCCGGTGTCATCAAAAGGTTAAAAGAAAAGAGTAAGATTATATTTGCCTGATGCTCACTATGTTAATTGCGAAATAATTATGAAATTAGGCAGACTATTAGCACTCTGATTTATCTCTGCTACTGTCACAACAGAAACTCTCCAGGGAAAGCGTCTAATAACGCGCTACATATTTCTACACATGTAAACCACGCTTAGCATTAACAAATTAGATGAGCACTTCTTATTCTTAATGCCAAATATGATATTTCATATTTTCATTCATTAAATATTATATTGTATTTGGTTAACTATGCCTTTCAAGCAATCAGTGCAGCAAGATTGAGGCAAAATTACCTGTTTGTCCAAAAAATGAAATAAATGTAATTATGTAATTATGAAAATGATCAATAAAACTATCACATATCCAGGGTCTGTTTAAGACTTCATGCTGAAATCCATCCAGTGGCATCATCCATCATCCTTATAAGCAGGTTAAATAGAAAATAAAGACCAGCACACGGTAATTCACTGCTGTCCACACTCATTACATCTCTCTCTGTTTTCCTCCCCTCATGCCCCTGGGGTCTTCAGACAGTCGGGGTGATTGGAAACGAAGGTTGTGAGATGCCGGACAGACAGCTAAACTTGACAAGGTTAGCATGCTAATGGAGCACCTGGCCATGTTAATGTGTCTGCAACACATGAAAACCCCAGATTAGAAAATGACTGTCTTGGTGATAATGGCATTCAGGGAGCAACTGTTTTAAAATGCTCTTTTGTTGGTTTGTAGACAACAAATTTAACATGATGTAGGCCTCAAGGCAGACAAGGTGAACATGAACAGCAAAATCAGCATTTTCAAATCATTTCTAAAAAAACAATCATGTGACACTGAAAACTGGAGCAATGGCTGCTGAGAATTCATTTATGATTTAGATATGTAAAACAGTTATTTTACATTGTATTAATATTTCAAAATACTATCAGTTGTTAAATAAATATAGCCTTCTTAAATTAGCTTGCATAAGCTTCTTTCCACATTTAAAACAAATTTTAAAAAGCACCCCTGAATGTCACCAAGCTTGCCCATAATGTTCTGCATATTTTGGACCAAGCATGCCTTCGATACAAATGTCAGATGAATTGATCAGCTAAAACAGAACATCATAGGACTACACAGTTCTGCTGTGCAATGAAAGCACTTGTATTTTTTGCAACAGACAAGCATGCTGAGTGTCTTGAATCAGTCTTATAGCCCCCCTGAGTCTCTCTCCTGACCCTGCTGAGCTGAAAATCTCTGTCATCTGACACAGCCGCACACGAAAGTATGCACCCAACCGTGTTCACACACACACTCAGACAGGCACCTACTGATCTGAGAAAACATTTCTCATTACATATGAATTTGCATAATTTTAATAAAGCCAAATATAAAACACTTCAGGGTCAAAGCACACACGTAAGATAGAAGAAATCCCTGTCAATGTGTGTGTGAATCTGTCACAGTGGGAGAAACCATGACTTTGTTTGTTTGTTCCAGACGGTCTGATGAGGTGATGAACACAATCATCAGTTATTACGAAGGGGAACAAAGCTCATTAGCCATACCCAGAAAACACAGAGTGTAGAAAATCTTTATCACACACCACCTCATACCGCTACCCTAAAGCTTTCAGGCTTCAGATGAGTATGAAACAAAACTTTAACAACAATGTTAATGTTATATTTTAGGTTCTGTTTCACAATATGACACTCATTAATCAGGCTTCCCAGTTTGATGCCAATCTAATGCTTGTGTCCCATGTGGCTGATGTGGTTCCTGAGTATTATAATCGATCATGGAGACTTCACGGTGTGAAAAAATGTGTCAAAATAATACAATGGTCAAATATATGTACACTACCAAATATATGGATTTGGTCAAATTTGAATCCAGTGAACCAGATCAAAATGTAACTTAAATCAAACACAATAGAATCGACTGAGGTGTTTACATGAAGGCTTAAAAACTATTCAACTTAAATAAGAAGAAAAATACACGTCAAACATATGTTTTTCATTAACACATGTGCATGGTCATATTGTCTTCATGCAGATGGAAAATACAGAGCTAGCTGAAAACCACGCTCTGAAATTGTTATGCAAACTGTTCAATGAGACGTCATAGGTAGGTAATGTCATAGACCAGGAAGCATTAGAGCATGTGCGGAGAAACGCACACCAGCCTTCAGGCATGAAGTAAGCACCCAAAGGGATGCAGGGGGAGTGGCAAGAGATGCAGTGTCTCGTTCCTTCAAGGAACTGGGGTTATATTCATAACCCTGAGACGTTCCTTTTCAGGAACTTACACTGTGTCAAAACGCTATGGAAAGGAGATACCCACGCCCCCAGACCCCCAAGTCCCTGACTAGTGTGGAAAGAGCACACCTAAGACAAGAGGACAACTGAGCCTGGAGTAGCTGGGAGGTCTAACCCGTCGAACTTATCAAAGGTCAGAGGGGAAGACCAACCCACTGCTTAGCAGATGTCCAGAACCAGGACACCTGCAAAGAAGGTCTTTGAGGCCGCCACACCTCTAGTCGAATGAGCTCTGACCCCCATCGGCAAGGTAGCAAGACCAGAGGACTCATAAGACATGGAGATAGCTTCCACAATCCACCTGCTTACTGTTGTGTGCAGTCTTTCCTGGTCTGCCTCTGCAAAAGGAAGTGGGCAAAATGCCTGAAGTATTACCGGCTGTGGTGGTACCGAGGGAACCTTAGGGACATAACTGGCTTTAGCCAGTCTGGGCGCAAAGTCTACACAAGAAGGGGCCACTGACAGGTTCTGTAAGTCCCCTACCCTATAGAGTTAAGCCTTGATGGTAAGGCAACGGTCAGAGACCTGATTTAACGGCTCAATTGGATCCCAAGAGAGGGAATCAAGTACCCCCGCCAAATCCCAAGTTCCTTTAGCAGGGTGGCAGACGCCTGAACTGAATACAGTATCTGCCCCTCACAATACTCAGAACCCATTGATATATATTTGTTAGACACATTCACGCAGCCAAATACTCTACCAAGGGAACCATTCTCTCGATACTGGCCTCTAATGGAAAAGCAGCGCCTGTCTCACCCCCTCCGGCTCACCGACAGGGTGAAGAACAGACTGGGTCTCCCACATGGGAGGTGAAAATTCTACCACCAAGGCAGCAGCACGTGACACTAGCACAGAAACTCTGCGATTCCACAAGTAGTTCTACCTCCTCAGAGGCAGCACGGGAAAGCAACCGCGGTAAAACTACACACACGGGAAACACTGGTGAAGGCTACTTGCCTCAAGAAGAAAGGTTTCAGAGAGCAGGGCAAAGCCACGCGTTCCCCGCGAGTGCAGCCGCCACACCGCCTTGGCTGCCACGTGGCAAACACACACGGGAACCCCGCAATCCCCACGAGTGCAGCCATGACCCTGCCTTGACGGCAGCACGGGACCACACCTCCAACAATTCTTTATACCAGGGAGACTGAGGAAGTGTCCAGCTATCTACACTAACTACATCCAACTCCTCGGAGGAGGAGCGGTGTGTAGACTGCTCTCCCCAGGGAGAAGTAACCATTATCAGGGGTGCTTAATTACCCAGAAAAATGCCACTAGATCTAATCAGATGGGAAAGGGATAGGGGATCACCCGTCTCAATCCCTTCCATCAGACCTATCTGCAAGCCCCACGAATGCAAACGCCACTCCGCTTCGATGACAGCGGGGCCAGCACCACGGGGCATGCTCACGAAGGCTCCCTCCACAAAGAGAGACGTTCTAGAGCGGAAAGTGTCCAGAGAGAGCTGCATGCAATGCGGGCAGTCCCCTCCCCCGAGAGTGGCTATCGCATGCTCCTCTCCCAAACACTTAACACACAACTGATGAGAGTCTTTAGGGTTTAGGAAACGGCCACAGGGAGTAACAAATGATTTGCTACTCATCTTTGCACTCTTTTAATTCAATAAACTTTCGCAGAGAAAGAACCACTGACAGTCACACAGAGAGCACTGCTGAATGAATGAGGTTGGTGTGCGTTTCTCCACACGTGCTCTTGTGCTTCCTGGTCTATGACGTCACCCGCCTATAATGTCTAGCCCTTCCATTGGACAGTTTGCATAGCAGTTTCAGAGCGTGGTCACGCAAATCAATTAACTTTCTCTCTGGATCAAATACCACAAAAACATTATCTTCTTTTATTCTTTCTTTCCTGATCAATCAATGCAGTGATAAGAAGTCACATTTGGACAAGATCCTCTTACACGTCAAGCGATTAGGTGGTGAAGGAATCAACAAAAAAAAGAAAAAGAAAAACTGTTCATGAGTTTCTCTTCAACTCCCTCAAGGTCTCTCTGTTTGCAGAACACATCAGTGCTTCTGTTAAAACTTCCTGAAAGGTTTCTATATTTCTATACAACTCCAAGAGGCCATTACCCATAACACAACTGTCACATTTCACAGCTCTGAATGAGAGCGACATTCATTAGAGCCGACCCTGACTCATTCAACAAGGGAAATAGAGTAACAAAAGCCACATTAGTCATACCTAGTGGGTCAGTTTCTATTACGTGAATAGTGCACAGTTTGAGAAGCTGAGGAAAAGTCATCATAAGAAAATTAAATGAGGACTTAAAAATACAGAGTTATGCTCAGTAGTTAAAGATCCCATTAAATGTTTAACAAATCAAATTTCCATTTCATTTTCAACATATTTCCAGCTAAAAGAGGTTACTACCTTTAAAGGAACTGTTCACCCAAAAATAAAATTTCTCTCATTATTGACTCACCTCATGTCGTTCCAAACCCATATGCCCTCCATTCATCTTTGGAACACAAATTACGATATTTTTGATGGGTTTCAAAAGAAAGTTTTGAAGCTACAAGTAAACTTTTTTGTATGCAAAGAAAAATAAGGACTTTAATAAACAAATTTTTCTTTTACGTTACCTTGGCTCCATTTTAGAGATAATACACTGAACGTATGCTGTTCTTTGTATGCTGTGCCATGCAATTACATTGTTTTTGTTCAAATCATGGGGTAAACAATATAGAAATGTATCCACGTGGCACAGCTGACACAGAACAGCATACCAAAATGGCGCCAATTAGGTGCTGGGCGTCCGGACAGAGGAGAACTGGACCCAACTAAGACTGGTTCTCCCAAGGTTTTTTTTCCCCATTCTCTCATGGATGGAGTTTTGGTTCCTTGCCGCTGTCGCCTCTGGCTTGCTTAGTTGGGGACACCTGATTTCCAGTGATTATAGTCGTCTTGACTACAGAGATTGTCTCTGCATTTGATACATAAAGTTTAATTCTCGTCATTATAAATTACCATTACTCTTGTTCTATTTGATAATGTTCAGTGCTTTGCTACAATCTGTATTGTTAAAAGCGCTATATAAAAAGTGACTTGACTAAAACGTGACTAAAAGTTTTTTAAACATTACAGCTGGCGGCTCATCGCTATTTGCACAAAGGTCTACCAAATCACTCCATGATTCAGTCAGTCCTCTTACAACAATAATTTGTTTCTTGAGATTTTTTATACATGTTGTTTGATCCTCGTAATCACCCTTGGGAATGCACTTGCAGTCGATGATAGTACACTTACTGTAGTAGATATGCGTGGATAGTATGACGCAGTATAATCACAACGTTTTTGAAAAAAGTTTTTGCACTACATATGCAACCCATGTCACACGCCTGGGGAAGAGGGACTACTCTGTCAGAGATCTACGGTGTCGTAAATGACTCTTGTAGGTCTTGTCCAGCAGTGTCTCTCTGATTTTTTGCAGTTTGGTAATGATGAATGCCTTTTCTCTTAATTCCTGCAGGATAGCGGCGGTAGCTCCTTGAATTCACAGAACGTTGTTGGTCATTAAACCACAGACAAGAATGTTGCAGCTGGCTGGGATGATCCATCATGCACCCCTGTAATGGTGGCGGTCTGTAATAAGGCACTTTACAAATATTGTCTTCCGGTTTTCCTTTTTGTTCGGGCGCCAGCCAGGCAACAAACACCTGATGAAAGTGTTCTGATCCTTTACACAGGATACCTCAAATAAAAACCACCGGTTACAACATAAATGAAATGTCCAGTGCGAAAATTTTTTTTAGAAAAAATTAGTGCTTTATTTACAATGTCCAGAAAAAAATACGAAAAAACTTTGCTGACTTGGTCCAGATTGTGAAGGAACACATAATTATCCCTGTTGGAACCAGGGGCTCGTTCTTCGTACCTCGCTAACTCAGTTAGCTGGATTTGATTGTTGTGGATTTGTCCTGATCTTGGATC
>JAUCNO010001739.1:8524-26082 GCA_032353835.1 Enteromius viviparus | reverse complement strand
ACACGAAACGTTATCGATCAACAAAGGCTTAACACAAGACACAGTTTAAATAATCTATACAATCAAAGATAAAACGAGACACCTGGACACATACAGGGCTGTCAGAAAGTAAGCAATGGCAGGGCCGGGTTAATAATGATTTAATATTTTTTACTATTACTGTATTATTTATTATTTTATATTAAAAAAAACAATTTTCAGGACTCAAATAGGAATCTTTAACTTTTTAGCAATATCTAAAAAAACATATTGAGAATATATTTAAAGCTATTTCTGAATATACAGGGTGGTCCAATTATATGGATACACCTTAATAAAATGGGAATGATTGGTGATATTGACTTCCTGTTTGTTGCACATTAGTATTTGTGAGGGGAGAAACTTTTCAAGACGGGTGGTGACCATGGTGGCCATTTTATTAAGGTGTATACATATAAATGGCCCGCCCTGTACATATTGAGAAATTTGCTGAACATCATCAAAAGGGCTAAAACATATTGAGATACAATTTTTCCTAGATCTATACAGTCTAAGCCACAGTCTGGACATTTAGATTTATACATTACTTTTTAAAAGCACGCAATCAAGTGCTTGTCAAGCAGACAGCAAACTGCAAGGGTTGGGCCAATGGCTCTATATGATTGCTGTCTCTAAAGATGCTCTCAGAGGGCACATATATCTAAGCTTTTACTCATCTGTGGCCATTTCTGGTTTTCAACCCCTCTGTTTTCACTTCCATCCATTTACAGGATTGGCAAACACATTTTCATAATGTAGCCAATACATAAACACAAAAAAACAGTCCATAAAAATGTGCAGTACTCTGCGGAATTCACACAAACATACACACGCCTCCACACACACACACACACACACACACAAATGCGTCCGTAAATGCTCATAGATTTTGACAGCAAAAAGAGAGAGTGCAGCAATCCTCATGTTGATGCCATTGAAAACAAACCAAATTACCATCATCTGTGGTTTTGTCTGCAGCTGACATCACTGCAGGAATGTTTTGAATCATTATATATACTGTACATCAGCACGTCAAAAGTGTTTGGGTTCATTTATGAAAATTCTAAATAATTTTACTCCTTCGCTGCCCTGCACGGATATAATATGTCATTTAATATTTCAAATATTTCTACAAATATTTTCCATTAACTAACAAGACATCTTGTTTGTGAATGAACTGAATATAAATATTTATAAATCATTATTAATGATTTAACCTTGTCAACTGTTCAGTTTGACAAGCTTATTCTATTGGTACTGTAGATTAAAAATGTTCCTAAAAGAAATGACGCTTTGAATTATATGCTAAAGATATGAATCACTGAGATGAATCATAACCCCCAACGCTAAAGGCCATGCATCCCTAGACTCTTGTGTTTTGGCTCATCTGTTACTTTGTTGAAGCTATAGCTAAGTTTGGCAGATGGCAACATTTTGCATGACCTGCCCTCATCCTCATGAATGAAAAATATCTAGTATAAAAAAAACTATAGGCTACATTAAAGCCCAAATAGGATGATGTCCAGCGTAAAATCAGAGTATGGAAAAAGCAGTTGAGAACCAGTGCGATAAACTATATAACACATACACATGCTGAGAGAGGATCTGGGATCTACTCTCTGTTTCCTTCTCTCTCTTTTTGTAGAACATGAGCTGGTCGGATGACAAGTGGTGAGTCACAATGTGGGCTGGTGAATAATCTTGATTTAAACACACTCATACACCCACCCTCCCACACACGCATACACACACGCTGACCTGTGTTCTAAATGTGAGAGATGTGTCTTATGTAAAGCTATCAGGAAATTGTGAAGTTGCAGCTTTAGAAATTTGCTTCATTCACTTCAGTTCAAGCAGAACGAGGTGAAACAGTGAATGCAGTCAGAAAAAGAAACAACATTCAATAACTGTGTTAATGCAGAATATGATGGCGGCACGCTCAATTGTTATGTAAAGGTTAAGTGTGTTATTTTATTTGACATTACTATATTTCTCTTATACCTGTAATACTATACAGACAACTAGGACCTGTGAAGGCTGGCTAAAAGAAGACTATAAACACTGTGGCGTTTTAAAAGCATTTCTTCCATGAGGGTTCTCACATGTCAATGTCAGGCATAAGCTTGGGCAAGACAGGATAGAAAGATAAATTTAAAAAAACTACTTTTTTCCCCTTTTTTGTTTTTTATTCTCAAAGTCACCTCTAAACTGTAGCATTATAATACAAGCAGAAAATAAAATAAATAAAATATATAATACAATAAAATGTGATTCAGTTTTTTTCTTTTCTTTTCAGTCTCTCAGTCTTTGTGGAATGAAAGTCATGCCACAGTTTCCAACAGAACACATCGATCAATCTTTCCCTAGCATTTTCCCACTCTAATCAGTTCAGAAATCAAAATCTAACATTATCTAAAAGGCCAAGCATATTTAAATGACAGGCATGTCCCTCGTTCAAGGGCAATCACTAATTGTAATGATGACGATAATAGAAGAATAGATGATTGCAAAAAAAAGAAAAAAATGGAGAAAAGGACAATGGATAATAGCCTAGCGCTGGAGATTTTTTCAGTTGCTGCAACCCTCATTTTAGATAAAATAACCACCTGCTGCTCTGCTGCTGTGGGAGTGGAAAACGCATATGACAGAAATTTGCATTTTCTTTCAGGTAAATGCGTATGCTTTTGTATGTGTTTATGTGCATATGTGTGCTGTATGGTTTCTGAATACATGTTAAAGCTATTGTTAAAGCACAAAAATGAGTTTGTTTCTTTCAGAAATATAAAACTGTTAATTCACATTAAACAAATTATTACATTTACAATTTCAGTCATGTCCAGATTCCACATCCACATAATCCACATTCAAAATATGAATTTAAAAGATGACTAAATATGAACAATCAGGGACAATTGTAGTAAGATTAACATATAATATATAATCTACATCTTTTAGACCAAACTGCACCTATTTCTGTTGGGCTAAGAAGTTCACACAACAAAAGAGATTATTATTTCTTTAGCCCAACTGTTGCATGTAAATATATCGACACACACACACACACACACAACATGCCTCTTGCTGCAGTGGCTGAGTCCAGGGGCCCATCAAATCAGTTATGCTCATTCATCCATCCACATCTTTCTCTTTATTCCATCTCCCACCTCTTACTTTCTGTCTCTCTAATACTGCCATTAGCCTTTTTCTATCTGTTTGTCATACAGGTCAAGTTCAGGAGCACACACACACACACGATCAGAACTAAAAACAGCACGCATAAAAATGTGAACAATTAAAAGATAAAACTCTTTTTCACTTTTTAATTAATTTAGAGTACAATTTAAAGAATGCAATATAATGCAAATAGAAAAAGAATAAAATAAAATAAAACAATAACAAATGTAATAAAAAGGAATAAAGCTAAATTAAACTTTTAAATTCAAGTGTGAGAGAGCGACAAAATATTTAGTGCCGGAAGATGAACAAAATTCACTCAATAATACATCCATGTCTTCACTTTCTCCTTTCCATTGCTGCGTTCGTTTGGAACACTTGAAAGGCAATCAGGGAGGCCCTGACTCTGGAGGATATCGATTGAGAACAGGCCCACATGTGTCTGTGCAATGTGATCTGTGGCCCTAACTCTCATGGGACCATTTTTGTATGTGTGTGGACCGAATATTTAGTGTGTACTTAAAGTGATAGTTCATGCTCAAAAATGGATTCTATTGGTCATCAACTACTCTTGATGATTAAAGTTCAATAAAAGTGGTTCAAATTACTCTTGCACTATACTCAAAGTCCCATTAAACTAATTAAAACCTTTATAAGTTTATTGAGTTTTATTATCTAGTTCTTCAATAAACCATCCATGTGATTGTGCTTTAAAGGGATAGTTCCCCCAAAATTGATAATTCTGTTATTAATTTTTCACCATGTCATTCCAAACCCATTAGCCATTACAAAACACTCAAGGCACTCACGCATTCATGAGAGAATTTTCATTTCTGGATGAAGTATCCATTTAAAGTAAACAAAAAAAACAATAAACCGGACCAAAAAATAAAAAATAAATCACAAAAAAAATACTGTTACATCAAAAATATTTTAATCTTAAAAGGTCACCACAAGCATTAGTTAATGGCCAAAATGAGTTTTGCTGTGTTCAATACTTAACAGCTGATTTCATCCACAAAAAAACTAATATATTGGTCACACAGTATTACATCCCTACAACATTTTTTTCTAACCTTTTTGACTTGAAGGTCCCCCACAGTAAAACATACTAAGACTTATTATATGATATAATATTATTAGAACTATAACAGTAACAGTATAACAGCAGCTAAAATGTATTTTTTTACAGAAACTGGATGTGCGGGGAAAAAAAATCATAATAATTGAAATGTTTGTATGTATGTATTTACAGTTTTTTAGAACATTTTAATATTTATAATATTATTGTGAATTATTAACAAAAATATTTGAAAAAAAAATTATATTTATTTAAGTCCTGCAGCCTCTTTGAAGTGTACTGAAGTTGAAAATCACCACACTGCACAGTCCAAAATATTTCTTGATCAGAAAATCTAGTTGCAACAATTTACAACAGAAAAAGCTTTTATTCTCTTTGTAAGAGTGCAGGAATGTTCGATTCAGTGTGGATACACTTGAGAGCTGTGTGTGTGCGCACACATGGGCTTGTGTGCCAGTCAATCAGTCATTTTTTTTTTCTCTAGCATTCTTTTGATCTGCTCTTGAACCTCTCCACCTCCACATTCATCAAGCCCATAGGACCTTCTTTCAGTTACACTAATTGCAATCATTTCCGCACAATGACCGAATAACTCCATTTATCTCTCTTTTCCATCCTTGCTTCACTACCATCCCACCCCCACATTCCCTCCATCCCTCTAATAATCAGCCAATCAACATCCCCTGAAACTTGACCACTCAAACGGAGACCAGGTCAAAGAGGCAGTTCACATGCATTACACGCACATCAAATCAACATAGTGCTCACACACACGCATAAACAGAAATGCGCAAACATCAAAACAGTTTGTATGCTGGATAACTGAAGCCTGAAAGGACAGAAGCCTCAAGGACATGCAAACATAATCCAAATATTATCTTAATTAAGTAAAGAATGAAAGACCTCAAACGCACACACAAACACACGTAAATCACACATGATTGACCTTTCTACTTTGCTGCTTTAAATATCTCTATGACCTTTAACTATATTCATAACTAGAAGAAAAATATCCATAACTATATATTGTAAAATATGTGCTTACATTGTGAGGACCAAATGTTCCCAGATGGACAGTAAAAGCAGAAATCACCTTCACTGTGTGAAGCAGCCAATGGGCCCAAGAGGAAATAACTTAATAAACATACTAAATGAAGTTTTAATGAAAATATAAACATGCAAAAAGGTTTCTATGTAAGTTTGGGGACAGAAAAAATTATATTTAGCTCAGTATAAAACAACAAAAGTTAATGTGAAGTCCATATGCCATGAAATAAAGACAAATGTGTGTGTAGGTGTGTGTATGTCATGTATTTTGTAGCAGCCATAAAATGTTCATTAATTTAATTAGCGACGTTCACTATAAATCAGTTTAAATCATATGGGCATATGGCTTGGCAACCTTTTCTGAATCCACAACACTGAGATTTGCTAACAGGATGAATATTAATGATGCTGGTGACATCACTGTCATAATATTTGAAATCTGAATTGTGATTGGTGTTCTTTTCTTCGTATCTATTTAACCATCCACAGAGCATAGACCCTTTCGAGAGTTGTCAGTTTTGAAATTTACATTATACAGTATCTTTGGACAATATGTACTTTACCGTTGTAAAGACTTTAGTCTATCCCTCATAGCTTTGTTTTCACCCATATAAAAATCAATATGTAGCCTACCCTGACTAAGGTCTATAGATAGCTTTACACTACAAAGACAATGATGCATACATGTTGACTCTCACGCACAGGTGACAGCAAGGATGCAGGGTGTACACCAAAAAGGCTAAAACCTAAACTTACAGTACCTAAAGCATTAGCACTATTCTAATGCTGGAGTGAAATCCTTAAGGTGTATAAACCTCAAAAAGAGCACTAAGACATTGCAAAATGCTGAGCTGGATATGACAATCATAGATCTCTGTCAGTGGTGCCAAAATCTCAATTACTGAACCTTTTAGTATATGCATCCATATCCAGTCATTTCAGCCCTGTCCTGAATACTGCTCTTGTGTCCCTCCCAACCTGATCTCACAGAATTGTGGGAAATAACCACGAACTCTAAGTCCACACATTGGTGAACTACTGCTTCACAGACTGTCGGGTAGTAGTCTGCATCAGTGCATTCTCAGTGCAAATGAGCATTGAGGATAAGTAGTGGCCATAAAGAGGAATTAAAACCTTAAGGTCTCATATATTTCAGACGCAAGCCACTGCAAGACTGCAAATACACATCAAGTGTCAAATTTGGGACAAGGCCATTGTGTTTAAGGGTTTCATGCATAAGCATGAAGTCTAGTCCACATTACAGTTTTTCAGAGACTAGATACTTTAATTCAACCAAGCATTATTTCGTTATTTTATAGCATTATTGATCAAAAATACAGCACAAACAGGTAAAAATAAATATTTCCTACTTGAATATATTTTAAAATGTAATTTATTTCTGTTATCTCTTGAGAGAAATATGCAAAAATGAATATGAAATACATTTATTTCATATACTATATACTACAAATACATTTACATAACAATGCACTACCTTGCAACTATACTTTAATCGTTTTAAACTGGTAGACTTGAAGTCTACTAAATTAGAACAATTAATTTTGTTCTTGATGCACTTTAATTGGGTAGACATAGTGCTAAAGTCCGGATAAACACATTATTAATTATATCTGAAATTTATCAAAGATCATACAATCCTCCTCACTAGAGACATTAAAGCCCATTTAAGTGTAAGAGAATTTCTTAAAAAATCAGCACGAGAGAACTGGTGCAAAGATGTCATAAATATTAAGAGAGGCTATAAAGAAGGGTGACATATTGTCAGCAGGAAAGATGGCAGCAGCGTGCTAACTATCAGCGTCAGCGCTAAGATCTCAGCATTATTCACTGTCACTCTGACCACACGCACAAGACATCTGTCATTGCCTTGGTGTTTGTACATGTTTCTGTGAGGCTGCGTTAGATGTGTTTGGATGAGCGTGTGTGTGTGTGTTTCGCCCATCATTCCGACATTAACTAGACAGAGGCTGCGGTGAACTCTAAACGTGCCCTGCTTGATAATGAAAACAGTTCCTGCTCTTTCACACCGTCTCTTCCCGCTCCAATAAAAATGGAACAGAAAAAGGGGGGAAAAAATGATGCGGAAGGTTCCATGACTCCACCCACCTCTGCATTTGCCATCTTACCAAAATTCATCATCACTCCCATACCAATTCCTCTCTCTCTCTCTCTCTCTATTTCCACTAGCCTGCTTTCATGAGAATCGACAGCTTATCACAGAGGAGAATTCTATTACCTGTTCACATGTGTGCGCTTCCCCACACTTGCGTTTACACACATACAAACTTACTCACTCT
The DNA here is from genome assembly GCA_032353835.1 of Enteromius viviparus. Lineage (NCBI taxonomy): Eukaryota > Metazoa > Chordata > Actinopteri > Cypriniformes > Cyprinidae > Enteromius > Enteromius viviparus. Next base: position 18,444 of record JAUCNO010001739.1, on the reverse strand, counting down.
CAGAGAAATGCACATTGACTTGAATTACACATAGATTCACACACACACAGGCAGAGAATTCTATTACCAGCCTCCTATTGGACAGTAATCCTCTCTTCACTTCCTACTACGATAAGGACTACTTCACACAAAAAGCAGCCCATAGTGCACTCGTGTCACAGAGGAGATCCTAACAAAAACACCAGAGACGAATGACTTGATTTGAAAGGCCGATGTTTGGAAGGGAGTCAACTGTCGCCAGGCTGATTTTATCACAATTGAAAATAATTTAGTATGCAATGCCAGTGAATTACAATTGACCGCTACGGGGTTGCTGTTGAAGAACTCATGAGTCATGCAGGTGATGCTTAACTTAGTGAACTTATAGCGTTAACTGAAGGATTAATAACAAGTGCAATAAAATCAATCCCAGCCACTCAGATACCTACATTTTATCACAGCAGCTAAATAAACACCATACTAAAAGTTACAGTATATTGAACAGGTTAAAGTTTTATTGTATTTTGATCAAATAAATGCAGCCTACTTCTTTTAAAAACATACAAAACATACTAATCCCAAACTAAAACTTTTTACACCATTTTCCACCATGCTCTTTACAAACACAACCAATAGTTCAACTTTTCTAAATAACACTGAATAAGCTACTCCTACTCAAACAGAAACAAATGTTGTGTACCATCCTGTAATTCTGCCATTTTTGAAGATTTTGGAAAGATCTTTTTGCTGTTTAACTAAAACATATCCATTTTATTTTATCTCCTCCTTACACACACACACACACAAGCTGCCAGTATAATCTGTTTAAACTTTGTATAGACTGTTAAATTTTTTTCAGGATTACTTGTTATAGGTCAGGGGTCAAATTCATCGGCACATGGACTAAGCAAAATGTGTAGTGTTTTCTCAAAAAATAAATAAATAAATAAATAAATTGTCTGTGTTCGATATAACACTGCTTCTTTCCACAAGTACAGAATGACTTTATTGGATTAGACTGATTCTTTGTCTTCATTCATGGAGCTTGTGCAGTTAGCTGACTGCAGTGAAGTGAATGCCACACCAATCTCAGCCCTGCATACTGCCAAGATCTGCATCAAAACACACACACACACACTAGATGCCATCAACAAATCTGGTTAGTATGATGTACTGCTTGCTTACTTCAGCACTGTGTCTATTTTTACACAGCACATACCTGTCAGCTGTCTTTCTTTCCTAAACTATAACGAGATATGCTATTTTAACATATATTTACAAATCCTTGCAAACGTAAAAATGAGCACACATGCAAACTCACACACACACGTTGAGTATTCTCCATTAAAAATGATTTGCAGACAGTGTATGCAGTGAGTGCACAGAGAGGTTGATAATCAATAGTGCAGTGTGAATGTTTAACTTTGGGCTCTTTCAATCAATACAGAGCTCTGAACAAGAACTAAATATACCATTCTGCCCAGAGTCAGAGAAAGATAGAAAGAAGGAGTCAGAAACAAGAAAAGAAAGTGAGCAAAATGGCAAATGTAATCTGAAACAAATACTGTACAATCAGTAAGACTTCGTAAAAGTAATCAACTTCTTGTCCAAAAGCAGGACTTATCTGGTATTTTGTCTTTTGAAAGGTAGTGTGTGTATTGCAGTATATAAACAAATCTCAAATACTGACTTTACAGTATAACCAATGTGGTACCAAATATGCTGTGCGTCCCTAAACAAAAGTATATGTGCTCTCAAAACCACACATGTGCTTGTTGAACCTTTTTCATTTTAAAACTAATAAAACGCCTAGGCATACAGTGTACAAAATACAAAGATGATCTCAAATTTGTGCACACAGTGAGTTCTTTACAATAGTCCATGCCAAAACTGTCAGATGACACAGAAATCACTCCTAACAGAGTCAAAGCCCCTTCTTTTTATGTCTCATTAGCATGTAATGCATATGGTAGGAAGGATAGATGGAGAGAAAGACAGACAAAAACAGCAGATCTGAAGGAAAGACACAGGAAGAGTCATGCTTTTCACAGTTAAGTAACACAGTCCATAGTTATCTACGGTAATGACAGGTCCATAATTAGCACAAAGCTAATTCACAGTGATGCAAAAATGGCACATCCGCTTTTTCATCCCTCCTTTCATCGTTTCATCTGTCTGACACATGATTTCTAAGCATCTCATGTCTCTACTTCCTGCTTGCTTGACTTTCTGCACATAGACTTTGTTTCCTCAATATTGCAAGGAAACCTCTTGTGATAAACCAAATAAACAGCATTGAGGACAAACCAAAAAATTGAAGGCTGATTTTTTTTAAAGCAATGTTTCCAATCATAAAACACTCCAGACACTCGAGCTGTACGAGCGCTGGCATTGAGTTAAAAGAACATGATTAATTTATTCATGAAGCTGAGAAAATAAATCACACACACCACAAATCAGATCACACATTTTCACTTCGAAATTCTCTTCTAAATTATGAGCTCTCTCTCTTTTGTGAATGTATTAATACTTTTAATAAGGCCAACATGAAATCTGCTGACTACGTGATTTTTTATATTTTGAGGGACATCTGCAGATATTTGTGGAATGGATTTAAATGTGTAGTAGGCTAGTGCTGACTCTTATTAGCATTTTAATTTCAAATGTGCTTCAGTACTGCTCTTCACAAAGTAGCTGGGCCTTCTTTTATTGTTAACAGACATGTAAACACATGAGGACGAATGACTGAAACCGAAAGAAATTTCCCAGCAAATCGAATCAGGCATCTCTGAAAATAAAAGATTATTGTAGGCTTACTGGTAAGGCAAGAAAACTGATTTGACTCAATAATTAATTTTCTGTATAGTTTTGCAGACACAAATTCCACGTGGGACTGTTCAATAACGCTGCCAAAAAAATTACAGGGAAAAACAGGCTAAGCTAAAGCTAATGCTAATATGGGTTCCTGGGTCCTACTCCTAATATGGGTTCCTACTCACGTTTATGATTATCCAAATATGGTGGAACTGGGTGTCTCACTCTCTCTGTCTCTCTATTTTTCTGTCAGTCATTCTCAGTATTAATGCATTAGTAACATTGTGCAGCAATTCCTCTGGGAGCCATTCAAATGGTCTTACACCCCTCTATGCCCCTGGGAAGTCCTTAAGTGAGAAAACATGACAGGACTATACCTTACCTCAGCCAGCAGCTATCCCAAAACCCAAATGTCCTTCCAAAGTCTTGAATTTACACAGTGGAGCAAACAGCATTTGGAAAAAAAAGGATACAGCCGCACTCCTCCGGAACGAGAGCCAATGGCAAGGATCTTCTGCACCGGGTCAAATGCCAGAGCTGTGGGCTGATAGGGAAACCCATGACGCACCGTCTGCAGAGAAATAAGAACAGAGAAAACATGAAAAAAAGGAAAACATGCTGTGCTACATTAAGAACAAAGTACTGTAGGCAACTTTAGTCATTCATTCCCACATAATAGTGACACAGCCTACGGCCTGCCTGCACCCCCTGCTACTCTCCTGAGAATTGCTCACATGAAACAATACTTCAGCATTTGCTGCTCAATGTGCAGCTACCCGCTCCTTCCCATCTCCTTCAAGATATATACTGCAATATTGTATTGGTTTGGCATAAACTACTAAATGAAAATTTGAGGTAAGATTTTTTTTATGTTTTTGAAACAAGCCTCTCTCTCATCCTCACTAAGACTGCATTTATTTGATTAAAAATACCGTTTAAAATGGTTGTAAAATAAATAATTGTAATTTTTTTTTTTTATTACTGTCGTCTATTTTAATATACTATCTAGTCCTGTGATGACAAAGCTGAAATTTCAGCAGCCATTTCTCCAGTATTCAGCTGCTTCAGAATGGATTATGTTGATTTACTGCTCCAGGAAAAGCCTTATTATTACTGAGCTATAGCCATTTATTCATACATAAAATAATATAAGACCAAAAAATATATTCCCCTATCAAACTTATGGCATACATTTCAGATTACGCAAAACTATACTGATCAATTACTGTGCAAGGTAAGGGAAAAACCTTATGCATCCACTTTTACTCTTACCAAGTTTGCTGCACCAAATTATTTTTGGCTAAGTAAATATAAAAATGCAAGTTTCAAACTTTACCAGTCTGGCTGCATTGATTGATCCTGGCATAGGATACATAAGCAACAGCACTCCTCCAACAGCTCAAAAGCGCTTTCCACATTCTTTTGGACCTGAGTAAGGATACTTTTGCTGCTTTCTGTCTGCAAAAATAAAAGTATCTTCACCTATTAAAGTTTTGACATTATGTTGATAGCACCATAACGTACAGGTCAAATGACTCAAATCAGTAAAATAACTAAACAGATTTGCCCTTCTACTTAGTTTACTAAAAACAAAAATCATTTGATTTGAACCAGGGTACCTTTCAATCACATAACCATATATCATCAAAAATGATGATAACACCAGATCCCTTGATTGAGCCACTAAATCATATGGCACTTCACTTTCCATCTCATTTCCTTTTCCATGTCTCCATGTCTACAATCTCAGCAAAGATATCAGCATGCCCTTCTGGTACCTCGCTGACCACTCAAGCTAGACTAAGCTTCCCTACCCCCCAGCCAGCACTCCCCCACTCAGTCTATCTTCATCTCAGCTGAAGGTCATACAGCTGTCAACGTTTGCGGTGCAAAAATGATAGTGACCCTCAAGACCAACCGTCACAGTCAAGGACAAAACAGCAACAACCACCTAAACCAGCCAAAACCAAACTTTACCTGCTCATCTTCACAGAGCAGTTGGTTTAGTTTCTGCTTATTTGATAACGTGATTATTCACTTCTTACTAGCCTTCCTGCATCTGCTACATGATCTCTTAAACATATTCAAAACATTGCTTTTTATCTCAGATTCAATTCAATAACCTAAATAAAGTATTATTAATTTAAAAATAAATAAGAAATTAGCTATCAGTTATGGCACATAAAATAAAATAAATGGTGATTGCTTGCAGCATGTGGGTCTTGAACCAGCAATCTTCTGGCTAAGAACCCTGATCTTCATTCTGTAGTCACACTGCATTTAACCTCTAGAATTTCTCACACATTACACTTTTGCACAAATCAAGTAAAGGTGCTGTTATCTGCCATTTGCGGGCAGCTAACTGTAAGAACGGAGCATCACCGGGTTAAGTGCTTTGCTCAAGGACACGACAGTGGCATGGGAATCTATTCCTGCTAATTCACCGGCAGCCAGTGTTAATCCTGTTATCAATAAAATTACTGACAAACTGCTCGTCACTGATGCGTTTCATCAATACGAAGGGCAAAAATGTGCATCATGACAATTTAAATATTTAAAAATACAAAAAACAAGCAATGTTTTTGATTAAGAAAAATCTACAAAGAAAATTATTGTTTTAAATAATGCAGACACAGTCAATAATATCAGATATTAACCTGTTGGAGTTGGTGAAATTGGACTAACTAACTCAATATGAGTTAATCATATACTTTATATCGACATCTTCACAAAATGCACAAGTGGACTAAGCAATGTGATAGTCAAACTGTGTACGTCCCATTGTGAATACACTGTTTCCATAACAACACAATGAACCAGAAACAATGAATAATTGCATAAATATTCATACATACTGTATATCATTACACTAATTGCAGCAGAGTACTCAACATTACTTCAGAAGATCAAGTTTTCACCCGTTTTTGTTAAAGAATTACTTCACTTCAGAATGAAAAGGTCCTGATTATTTATTCAACCTGTGTCATCCAAGATGGTCATGTCTTTCTTTATTTAGTAAAAAAGATATTAAGGTTTTTAAAGAAAACATTCCAAGATTTTTCTCCATATAGTGGACTACAACTAGGTTAATGGTTCAGCCTGCAGATTCAAAGGTCTCTGCATGATCCCAGCCAAAGAATTATCCAAGGTCTGACTAGCAAAACCATTTTCTAAAAATAAAATATATATAAAACCTTTTAACCACAAATGCTCATCTTGCACTAGCTCTTCATATTTATGTCTTTGTACCAGTTTATAGTTTAAAATGGTCCAATTGTATGTGTATCCTGGATGTTTAAATATATTAAAAAACCTAAAAGATTTATTCTGCTATAGAAAAAAAAAAGTGACCTGTCCAACATGATTGCAGAAGGCATGAAGTTGTGAGGCCAAGCAAATATCCAGGAACAGGCAGAGATCAGCAACGAGTAAATCCAATGACAAAACAAACTGAATACAGGCACACAAATGAAATACAGAAACCAGGTGACGATGTAATGAACCGTGAAGACACACAAACACATCCAGGGATTTATACACAACAAACTAGGTCAATGGGTGGAGCCAACAATAAAACACCATGACAACTGACGAGATTGGCGGAGACATGAATCAAACACCAAGGCAACATTCAAGGTAGGCTGAGACTTGAGAGTACATGAATGAAAACAGACAAAAACACACACAGTTAGCTGGCCCATCCAGCTAATCATGAACATATGTGGTTAAAAAGTCGTTTATACCTTGGCAGGGGTTCTGTATATAGAAACAAATCCTGAAATGTTTTCCTTAAAAATTAAAACTACAGTAACTTTTTTAGTACATGTTTTTCCTTATGTTACCTGATAATTTACATTTCCGCTCCACACACCTGTGCACTTGTTGCAGCTGGCATCACGTCAATCTCTAAACAGCCAACAAAACAATTAAAGTGCTTCAAAAGTTCCCAAGCCTCTCACTAGCAAGTCACTTATGTGCCATTTTACACAATGAACATTTACCTTGTTACACTTGCAGCAAACTGCCTGCAATCACTGTAATCAATTGAGCTGGTCAGGGGCCAGCTTTGAATCGTGCCACTCTGAGAGTGTTTTATTTAGTGCACTGAACTGTAAAGAATCTGCAGTCCAGAATGTGTGCTCTGAAATGTAAGAGCAGGTGCTGTCCACAGCCATCGGTGCTGGAAGCATGCAACGAGAGCCGTCCACAGCCTGCGGGTCTGTGCTAGTGCTCTGGCGCTGGCGATGGCTGCCACAGATGGTGCTGAAATCCATCACACATGCGTTTCCAGAGCTGTGACGCAAATAGTGACACTCTCCAAAAATATTTTAGAAACAATTCTGCAGATTAGCGTCCAATGCTTTCTAACTGGGACACTAACAGTGAGTGTAACAAATTCAAGTGGTCCAGAACTTAATTAGATTTTTTAATAGTAAAAATCGCCTATCGCACACTTTCACTCACTCACTTTCCCCATTTGTTTGGCTCCCTTATGAAGGTACTTTCATCAATAATTCATCTGCATGGCTCTGGACTGATGCAAGCAAGTACTGGATGAATGAGCAGGGTGGAGTGATCACAAAGCAAGCAAAAGACAGAGAAAGAGAGAGAGAGAGAGAGAGAGAGAGAGAGAGAGAGAGATGGGATGGAGTGAGTGCAATGTTCCATCCGTGGCTATTAAGTGAGAATAGAGCTGTGACGAAACCATTGTCATGTTCAAATTCTCTCGACTTGTGACTCTAGCTGCAGGTTTATTGTCTGCTTATGCAGACAATTGGAATCACAGGTCTGCGTCTGCATGGGCGTGGCTGCATTCGATGTTTCAGTGTGAATGTACGTGTTGCCTTATCATCTCTATTAATCAAACGAGTGCTAATGAATGCCTCAGTGTATAGATTTTCATTCAGTGCTCTGCTTTATTGCAGACTATTTAAGCATCCCCCTCCCACTCCCTCTTCATCTCTAGGTTTCTCTCCTCTTGCTCTGTCTCTCACTCTCTCTCTCATACTGATATGGACTGTTGTCTCTGCCGTTTAGCTATTCAATTTCTCCACCCTGTTTCTACTACTCCATGCTGTTCTATCACTCTTAAAGGGACAGTTCATTCAAAATTTTTAATTCTGTCAATGCAAATATTAAGATGTTTCTAAAATTATAGTCGGTCAAATCAATGACAGTTCTTCATATGTGACACTAAAGACTGGAGTAAAGACTGTATTAATGTTTCAAATAAACAATAATATTTTTAAATATATTCAAACACAACTTATTTAAAGGAGACATATTATGACCCTTTTTACAAATCACAAGTCGCTGGTTTCCCCCGAATGCGTCTGTGAAGATTTAGCTCAAAATGCCTCACAGATCATTAATTATAAAATACCTATTTTGAGTGGAAGCAGAAAAAGGCTGAATTTTGTGCCTGTCTTTTTAAATGCAAATGAGCTGCCCTCTTTTCCAGAATAGATCTGTGCCTATACAGCTTATACCTGCTAAAAACATGTTTTGATTCTTATTATAAGTGTGCGATGGTACCCATATCTGAAGGACATGGATAGAAAATGGCTGTCAAAGGCATGTGAGCACTAAACTAATTTCTCATTCACACACACAAGTTAACGATAAAAACACTAGAGTTACAAAATCAGTTGGTTAATTATGTCTGTGAAGTTAAGCTACATATAAATAAATAAAAATAAATCACACACTTAAACTAGATCTGTGTGGCAACAGCAATATACAGTAAGTGACAGTAAATAAATCCAAAAATCCACTGATCTCTTGTCTTCTATAAAGCTCCGTTAGCATGTTTTGCTCAAACTTTTGCCATGGCATTTGAACTTGTACACCGCTTGCGAAATAAATGACGGTGCCTTGGGTGGAAACTTACAGATTATGGGGTGGAAATATCATAATTTGATCCCGCACTGCAACACACTTATTTTCATGATATGTTATCTTTAAAATTGTTGAGTTTTTACTATTTTTGATTATAAATGCTCAGCATAAGAGACTTAAAAATCTACATAAAAGAACAAAACATCATAAAAATCTACATGTAAAGACCAAACATTTGAATGGTAGTGTATTTATCGCATTGACTTAGTGGTTTTTACCCATGATTAAATATCCTTTAGCTACACACATGTGACTGAAACATCACATTCTAGTTCATTCCCACTCAAAGAATCAAATGATGCGGTCACAGTCACACTACACATCTAGCTGTCACAACCCTGAAAAAGGGCTGTGAGTTAATTCTGAGAATCAGGCCAGAATCACATATGCCGTGTGTCTGAGCGTGCTGTAACACGCTTTTGTGCCAACCAAGTAGCAAACCCGAAATGAACCTCCTCACCCCCGCCTCTCCATTTCGTATATCAGCTTCTACATGCTGCTCGTATCTGTCTATCTCTCTGTCTTACAGTTTGCTAGATATTGCAAAAAGGAATGACATATTTCCAGTAATGCTGCTGGTCTTCTTTGTGATAACTGATGTGATGCCATGATAGAAATAAAGATCTCTACAGCTGCATTTATACTGCCCCAAATGGTTTTTGAACTGTGGCTTTGTGACATTTTGTTCTGTGTAAATGTTTTAATAGGAACTACAGTATGTAACTGAATGCTTTTATGGGTTCTCTGCATCAGCTCATGCTAGTAAAGAAAGACAGAGTAACCATAAAAACTGCATCCGTGACCCGCAATCAGTTAACACACAGAATAACTATTTTAATTCTCTCTCTCTCTGCATACAAAAAAGTTTTTATATTTATATAGTACACATAAATATACTGTTTTGACCATGAACAAGAAAATGTATGACGTCATTTAGCCACCCAAAAAGTTCACTAAAGTGAAATCATAAAATAAGCAGGCGCTCTCTAACTCCAAAATGTACAATGAAGTATAAAGTAGTCTGTATGTGTGTGTGTGGGTGTGCGTGTGCATGTTTATGTGGTGTATTAAGACACATATTTGTATAATGACATAGGTATTCCAATATGAAGGTGATTTGAGGACATTTTTAGTGCCCCCGTAATTCAAAAGGCTTAAAGGAGAAGTTCACTTTCAAAAAAACTTTTGCTGATAATTTACTCACCACCATGTCATCCAAGATGTCCATG
>JAUCNO010001736.1:14750-30885 GCA_032353835.1 Enteromius viviparus | reverse complement strand
AAAAAAATTCTAAAGGTAGTAAAAAAGGTATTAAAAAGTAGTAAATTTAACTTAAGGATTGCTGTATATACCCTGTACTAAATAACTACATGTTCTTACTATATAGTGAGGATTAGGGTTTAGCTCTTAGTTTACTTGCATGTAGTTATGCATAGTTTGTATGAAGAGTTACCATGCTTTCTTTATTGCTTATACCATTTTTAGTCATCTCTTTATTTTTGCACATTTCTTATTTTTTTTATTTCCTACAGAACTTCCATTCATCCTTTATTCCTTCCTATACTTCTCCATCAATCCATCCATCCTTAATCATTTCCTTCCTTGCTTTTTATATCTTACATATTGCTTTCCTCCTTAGTTATTTCCTTTTTTACTTGCATACTTTTTTACTTCCTGCATCACTTCCTACATTCCTACCTTACAGTATGTCATTTCATTTCTGCTGTTACTTCCTCCATCTTCCTTCTTTAGTCATTTTCTTTTTTACTTCCATCCTTTGCTTCTTTAGTTAACTCCCTGCAGTACTTCTTTCCTTTCTTTGGAATTTTCCTCATTACTTCATTCTTCATTCTTTTCCTTTATATCCCTTTTCCCCCTCAGTTACTTCCTCAATTACTTCTTTGCTTACTTCCTCCTTTAGCTATTTCCTTATTTTATTCCATCCTTATTTTTACTTCCTTATTTACTTCATGCAGTACTTCCATCTTTTTTTTTCATTTGTTTGATATTTTCCTTTTTCCTTCCATCCCCATTTCCTCTATAACTTATATACTTCCTTGCTTGCATCTTTCCACTCTTTGCTGTTTTCCTTCTTACTTCCTAGCATAGTTATTTCTTTCTTTCCTTGCATTCTTTTTCTGTTACTTCCTCCATTAGTATATCGTTCATTGCTTACTTCCTCCTTTAATTATTTCCTCATTTACTTCAATTCTTCCTTACATACAGTTTTACTTCCTTAGGTACTTTCTGCAGAACCATTCTTATTTCATTCCTTATGAAATTTTCCTCTTTTCATCCCTAGTTATTTACTTCCTTGCATTCTTCTTTTCTCAGTTACTTCCTCTATTACTTAAATACTTCCTTGCTTACATCTTTCCACCCTTAGTTATTTTCCTCCTTCCTTCCTTAATTACTTGCATGCTTTGTTCTTCATGTCCTTCCTTTCATATCCTTCCTTCTTCATTTGTCGCTTCCTTTTTTATTCCTTACTTCCTACATTACATTCTTTCAACCTTCCTTATTTCCTTTACTCCTTAACCTTTTACTTCTTTTTTTGCTCTTACCAGACTTTCTTAGTTTATAAATTCATAATTTATTACTTTTCCACTTTGAATCAAATCTGAAGGTTGATATGTTATATTCTTGTGTTTATAGATCCGATTCAGGGATTTCCAGATGCTTCCACGGCTCATTCGGCCTCTGAAGGCATTGTTTGCAGAGGAGATTGAAGAGATGGAGGAGAGGAGAGAAAAGAGACAGATGAAGAAGTCTGCTGAGCTTCCATCTAACGGAGAGGGAACAGGCCAACAACCTGATGAGATGAGCAAAGGTGCCAAGAGAGAGCAGGATGACCTCAACCAGGAAGCAGCGATCAAACGACTTAAGACCAACTGATGGGCAACCAATCAGGGTGAAGGTTAGATCAGCTCAACCAATCAGAAGGCAGGCTGGGGATAACCTGAACCAATAGGTTAGGATCTTAAAATGCACACCGTAAGGGCCATGTTGGGTAGATGTCTGCAGAGTCCAACTGGATAACATTGGATTAAAGCAGCTGGAGATTAATCTGAATTTGAAGCCAAATCTGAAATGCAGCGTATTGGTTCCTGGCTGGGATCAGATCTGGACTCAGTCCTGCTGCGAACGATTTGATTAAAGCTGCAGGTTTGACTAAAGTGATAGAGGGAAAGTACACTACCTTAAACCTTTGAATGTTTGCCATTGTAAATTTAGCCCTTCAGACTCAACCTGGAACAGAAATCTTTCCGCACTTAAAGGAAGACATTAGGTTTGGCATTTTCATTTGGGAATGAGATAGCGTTTAAGTTTAGTTGGAATCAGATAGGTTTTTTGCGAGTGAATTGAGTGGAGTGGTGTGGTGTGTGAAAAAAAGCACTTGTACACTTCTGTATGAAATATTTTATTTTATGTCTGAAATGGATGATCAGCTTTTATTTTAGGGAAATAAACAATTGGCTGACTGTTTTTTCATTATCATAATTATTTTTTAGTCCTCTTTGCCTCCTCTTTGCCTAATTTTGTCAGAAACGCCTGTGAAAACACTATTTCAATATTATTCTCAGAAATAAAAGGGGGAAAAAAAATTATAAAAAAAAAATATATATATATATATATATAAAAGCATTGTTGGTTGAGTAATGCATGTGTATGTATAAAAATGTATACATTATAATTTTTTTCGTAACTACACAATGTTTCTGCATTTGAAATATCGCATGAAATATTTGTATGCATTTGTTATGTTTTACATAAAAGCATATGAAATTAACGTTAGGTGTGTGACTGCTTATGTCACATAGGATATGTTGGATGCAGAAATAAGAGATGACTGTGAATCCTCTTACAGCTACACACCATTAGTATATGAAAGATTTGAAGTTGTGTATTAAACATGAACACAAGCGATGTTTCAAGTTTAAAATAGAGCTAAGAAAGGGCTGAGGGGGAAAAATGTGCCGTCAGTTGTAGAAAGTTCATGCAAAATGGATGAAAGTACCGTCAGAGTAAAGATGCATTCTTTCACCACTGGGATGTTGTGTTAAGTCAACTTGAAATAGTTTTTGCAACACATTTTTACATGGATAATATAACATATTTCAAGGTGAAGAGGAAAATTTGGTGAGAGGAAAATTCCCAGTGTATTCACAGTCCATGCACAGTGTATAAATAACCAACACGTCGCCAAAACTTTTATTGTAACTAAGACGAGACCAAGACGGCATCGTTTTTTTTCCTTCAATGAGAACTGATGAAGCTATCTCTAAAGTAGATGGTGCAGTCAGCTAACAAAGCCTTTGATTTAATGTCACGTCGCTGGGTTTGATGGTTACTCTGTCATTAAGTGTTTCCCAATGGGAAAACATGTTTGCTTTGCTTTTTGCGTGCGTGTCGAACACTATCTTGACATCTAATCAAATTTGGCCTCTGAAAATAAACTGATGTGAAATAGCTCCGAGGCATGAAAAATGAAACGATGTCTGTGGCATCTGTCTGATACTGGTATCAATTTATTACACAACACTGGAATGTTTCTGATCTTGTCGACGGCGCTGCGTCCCGGTGTTCACTGCTACGCTAGCAGAGTGGTTTTGATCAAATATTCATCACAGCTGTTCAAATGAAGTGTGGTTTGCTGTGAATTCAATTACAGTGGGAATTATATACATAAAACAAGCATCTGAAAGACATGACGTATCCCCCCTTTTGAAAAAGAAAATCACTTATAAAAGACTAATGCTGTGGAGGCTCTCAAGTGTTGTTAATTTTAAAAATGTCTTTTGGGCTTGATGTATAAACACTTAAATGTTTGAGAACAAGTCTGCAGAATCTATCGAATGTACTGGTAGCTTATTTAGTTTTTCTAAACCATGCTATTCAGAAGCATTTCCATCTGCATTAGGTTTTCTTTGGTGTCGATTACTGTATGTTCAAATCTATGGGGTAAGTATATTTTTGTACAGATCACACCAAAAAGGAAAATACTCCATAATGCTTTAATTTGAGCACGCTGCAGATGTGTCAGCCAATGAATGCTGAAAAAAATAGTTTTCCCATTATATATATTCTTGCTTTCCTTTTAAATTTAAGACTAAATTTAAGTGGGTGCATCTCTGTTGTCCGCCACTGGAGGCCGATCTTTCTTCAGGAATCACACTGAATGTGTCCCACAGAACGTATGAATGAAGCAATTATTGACAAACTAAATACTTAATGAAGATGATGAGGACAGGTCGCTGTTTATACATTGTCTAATCACCCGTCAAAACCTGACTGGACCAATAGGACGTTCTGATAGGACGTCCGTTACTTTCCCTTCCTCTCTAACAGGACATTTGTCACTGTGGTCCAAACGAGAACTTATCTCCTCTGGTAAGTGTAACAGATGCTTTTATTCACAGAGACAATCCCGCTGGACAGATCTCAGGTTTCAACCTGAAGCAAATCCAGGGCAGAAAATAGGCTCCACACCGTCTCTATAACCTGCTGATCTCATATCAGCTTTAGCACACCATTATATTTGAGAAGAGATACCAGTGTTCAGTTTCAACACAACAGTGATGCATTTAGAAACCTTCATGTTTTTGCACTTGCTGGAAAAGCCACAGACATCCAGGCTTAGTGCGTCCAGCTGCAGTCCTGCAGGTTTCATGAGATGTGCTGGGATTTTAATTATTTTTGTAACGGGGGGGGGACACAACCCTATCATCCTGGTCTCTTGAGTGAGCTGTGTGTAGTTCATATAAAAGCGCATGCTTGTATCTCCCGCAGCTCTTCTTTTAAGCAGGTGTGTTGTCTCAGCGTCTCTCTTTACGGTAGATATTTGTGGATGTGGGTTTGGCCCCTGAAGGGATGCTTTGTAAATTCAGTTGATGCTCAGCTCTCCTCACGTTGCTCTTTCATCACTGGTGAGACTTAATGGAGTCCCGTGTCTAAGCTTCTTTATAGTAATTGACAATTTGAGCACAGTGTGAGACATTAGTGAGATCTTTTCCGAAGCTCTGAAATTGCAAGGCTCTTTTAGTAGTAGAAAAATATAAGCACCCACAGACTTCAGAATCGCCAGTTTGGGTATGTAATCTTAAATTTGTTGGTACAAGATGTATGATTCCCCCTAATATATATAGTATATTGTTAATGTCACTTCCCAAAGGAAAATGCAATTCCTCAATGGTTGCTCAGACATATCTCAGTTGATCTCTTGGTATTCTCAGTATAACTTTGATTATATCTGTGAAACTGAGGAGTGTGACACATTGAGATCTCTTCTGAAACCTGGCATCGTGATGTTTGATCATGAGATCTTTGAGGACCAACAACATTTGATCTGACGCCAAACCTACACATATTCATAGAGCTCCATAGCGATTTGCGTGAATGCTTTGATAGGAGAGTCAATAATGATTTAAGTTTCAGTCTCTTCCTTTCCCTAGACCATCTGATGGCTTGTAAATAGGGCACGCTGGTCTTTTTTTGGAGCATGAAATGTGATCACATGTAAAACAGATGCATAACATTTTTTTAAATTGCTTTTGACGGGGAAAAAATTCATCATACAGGTTTGGATGAGTGAAGGTGAGTAACTTTCTTTGCATTGACACACACACACTCAATAACAACAGTTCTTTGTTGGCATTGATGGTTCCATGTAGAACCTTTAGCACTTTCCGTTATCAAAATGGTTGTTTAGCGGAGTTCTTTAAATTATATTTAAATATTCTAGGCACAGTTTATTTTAAGGTCCAGTTCTCACCATTAATTAGTAAGGCCTTTGTTAAGTTTAGGTACTGGGTAGGATTAGGGATGTAGAATATGGTCATTTGCTTATATTGGCTTTAGGGTTGGGTCGATAGATGATGCCATCGTCCATCGCCGATGGCCGATAGACATCACGATGCTGAGCCGGCATCGCGATGCTCCGCTCCGTCGCAGAAGCAGCAACAAGTTCGCGAAAAACACACTTAATATATGGCGGCAAATCTATGCCATTAATAAGCGAGTGCACCACTGATGCCTGTAAATAATTTCCGCGACAGGAAAACAGATGTACATGGGAAGAAACGGAGCCGCGAGCTCATATCAAACCCTTGCGCGCAGTTCATGTGTCATCTGCGCGCAATTCAAGCACTCGCGCGCGATCACTCCTGCGCTCAATCCTCTCTCTCATGTGTTCGTGTGAACACTGTTTTGTCAGTCATTGGGCGGGGCTTGGTGTTTTAGTTACAACTAGACCACCCCACCCGCCCCCTATGGTGACGAGCATATCATCGTCCATCGCGATGTTTCACATTAGACATCGTACGATGCCTAATGGTCGACATCGCCCAACCCTAATTGGCTTGTGCTTGTAGTTATAAAGCATGCTACACAGAAATAAAGGTACAAAAGCTGTCACTGGGGCGGTACATCGAATAGTGAGAATCAGTCCCTTACTAAAGCATTACCAATGTGTAAAAATGGCTATTTAAAAAATTATTTACTAAAAGATTCTTCTGGGAACCAAAAATGGTGCTTCTATGGCATTATGAAAACCCTCTGGAATCTTTATTTTTAAAAGTAATAGGAGAAGTAACTGAGATGTTATTTCATGTGTGATTTGCTTGGCTTGGAGTTACACAAACATTCAGGCAGGTAGGTAGGTAAAAGAGTCTGTGAATGACCCAATCCACTCCATTGTGTGAAATTAGTTTCATACTTCTGGTGATTTATAGAGTTCTGCTAAACCTGCCAGACATTGTCTGCTCACCTCTGTTCTGTCTCTCTCTCTCAGCATGCGGTTGAGCGGGTGCTGATGTGGACAGACTTGCGAGTGTGATTACACCGGAGATCATCGCCTAATTCCTCAGCACTTCAGCTCACCTGGACAGGCCGGTAATTGCTGGTAGACTCTAAAACTACCTGACCTGCCCATCAGACACAGATCACCGTCAAACTCAAGACACGTCACACCTCTCCTCGCTGGAATCTCATGTCTTGTTCCTCCAGAAAAGACAAACTCATCATGGCATCGATGCCAACGCAGGCAGGCCTTTGATAGCTCAGCAACTACGTGAAAATGGCTTTCCTGGAGGTTTAAAGCGGCAGGTGTCCAGCTCAAGCATGCATTGCGTTACGGGCGCCACAGTGGAGAACATTAGTATTCAGGATGACTGTGCGGGTCGCTCCCTTGTTCCCGCAGCAGGCAGGTTTGTATTAGCAGACTGTCGAGAAGCAAACCGCATCTCTGGGGAGCGAGTGGAGACCAGACGCCCTGCTGCTGCTGCATGTGAAATCAGCCCCGTTCTGCTCCGGATCACAGCGTTTGGATCTGCTCGAAGTCTCTGTGCTGAAATGACCTGCATCTGCAGACAGGAAGACAGACAGCAGAGAAAGAGTTAAGGATGTGCTTGATTTTTCTGTACTGTACATCCAGCATCTGATCCCAAACACACTCTATACTATACGTGAGCATAAACACTTCTAGCTAAGATTTCTTGTTCATCTGTCTATATATCTATCTGTCCGTCAGCCACTCTATTTATCCGTCGATCACATCCATCTGTCTATCTGTACAGATATCAAAAAAATTCAAGGCTTTAAAAAAATACTTAGCTTTTCATCCTTTCAAAATACTCACATTCATTTTTTCAGCTGAGCTGGACTGCAGAAGACATTCTCGGTTCAAAATTGAAAGCCACAACCCTGCTGTTTATAAAAGCTACCTGAATAATAGCGCATCAGACACTTGAATGAACTCTGTTGCTCCCTTGAATACAGAGGTTTGATACCGACCCAGAAACAGAAACACATCTTAATATAGGTGCAGCAGGGTTACATGCTTGCAGTACATCAGCCGAGTATTTGTATGTCTGCATTTGCATGCATGGAGAGCTTAACTTAGACGTCAGCTGCAGAATCAATCCCTAATTTAAACTCCAGACATCAGACAGGGTCGCATATTAAAGGAATGTTTTTCATCGAACTATTTTTAAAATCCCAGACTGCCTGGAGAGAACAGTCGATACATGCTGCGCGTCCATGATTCCCTAAAGAGCAGCCGCTCTGAACTGCGTAGACTAACTCAAAGCAAAACTTCGGCTCAACACCAGTGGACCCCTGGAAAAGCTTTTGTAAAGACTAAACATTTGGAATATTTATGTACTTCACTGCACAGAGATGGAAAAATACATACTTTTTAAGTACCTTGCTTTTTATTCTTTAATATCCTCCTTAAACAAGCCTGAAGATGTATGACTAAGTATGGTCCAGTTTGTTGGTATTTTTAAAGAGGGGTATGAGGCATTTTGTATTTGATAAGGGTAACAAGTTTGCTGACCAACTAAACCAATCCTGGCCAACCAGCTAAGACTGTCAAACCACCCCTTTTTTACGGTGGCCGAGAAAGCTCAACGCGCTGCAATTTAAAAATAACGCATGCAAACAGAAAAAGCGCCTGTGTTGTCAAATTGATGATGTTTTTTAAGTTGCAGCCGGTTTTTTTCTGTTTGCATGCTTTATTTTAAAGTCGCAGCGCGTTGAGCTCTCTCGGCCACCGTACTTTTTGCTGTTTTATTTCATTTTGATATAATGGTAACACATAATTGTATGATTACACCTATTAGTTGCTTTATTAGCATTCATATTACTAGAATATTAGCCATAATTCGGCACTACATTAATGCCTTATTCAATATGACCTTATCCTACATCCCTAATCCTGCCCAATACATAAACTTAATGACTACTAATTAATAAGCAGCAAATTAAGATTTTATTAAGGGAAAAGTCATAGTTAATTGGTAACAGGTGTTACCTATTCTAAAGAGTTACCGTTAATATATTTTGCACATCCTGTCCTCAATGCACTGATTTGAATCTCGCATACCACTGTTTACAGACACTTTGTGTCTCATTGTGTTTTGTTTTTTTTTTATTGCAGGAAGCAGGTCTGATGTTCTGCCGTGTTGATCATGGACTGACATTAAACTGTCTAAAGCTGTAGATCTCTA
Source organism: Enteromius viviparus (assembly GCA_032353835.1). NCBI lineage: Eukaryota > Metazoa > Chordata > Actinopteri > Cypriniformes > Cyprinidae > Enteromius > Enteromius viviparus. Next base: position 22,159 of record JAUCNO010001736.1, on the reverse strand, counting down.
ATTTAAACAATCTTCTGCAGGCTCAGAAACTTTGGCTAATCCTCCGCTTGTTACCGAGAGAGCCGTGCTTCATATTGGTTCTCTCTCAATGGTTTGCTTCATCAGCGTTTCAGGGCTCCACTGAGACACGTTCCTCTCGGTCTCTCTAAAATAATTGCCTTCAAGCCCGCCGTTTTGTTAAACAGAGCACAAGAAATCCAGACTTTAAGACGCCTTTAAACCTCATGATGGAAAACATACTTTGTGCTGTGCTTTGATTAAGCATTGGCAATTACGCTCTTTTCTTGCGTTCAAATAAAGTCTTAGCTTTACAAGTCCGTTATCTTACTTTAATTAGCATTCTTGATGTAGGTTCATTCAACTACCAGTGCCAAAAGTTGTTTATGTGGTGCGAGTATCACTGATTTTTATCACTTGTCGCAGTCTAATGACCCATATGGATTGGAGGACATGATCCGTATTGCTTGAGTTTCTCACTCTGAAAATGAGTGATAACAAGCCCAAATCTCTATCTGTTGTCTCTCTCTGTCTTCAGGTTTTCCCTCTGAACCCTGACTGAACGGGATTACACGTTTTATTCCCATTGAGAAAGCGGAGTCGTTGAAGAATCGCAAACTGTGTGTTTTCACTTAGAATAATGAAAATGCGTATATCTTAATGGCTGCAGAATTGTTTAATTCTTATGTCTGATAACATGGGTTAAAAAGGTGCAAAAAAAGAGAGAGAGAGAGAAAATGAAAGAAAAGCGAGTGGAAGGTTAATAAAAACCGTCTCATAATGGCGCTCGGATGAGCGTGTGTGGGTGAGAAAGGTCAACGTTCAATTTTATTATGAAAATGATGACTTTCCGTGGCTCCATACCAATAATAAAGTGTGTGTGAGCGTGGCAAAGGTTAGTTTTTATGAAACTGGAAATATTCTCTGAGAGCTAACAGTAAAACAGCTTGAGTTTCAATGACATTGATTTGTCAGGATCAATGGTATCCCGCTATTGTCAGCTCGCTGCGATCTCTCTCTGCCCTTCACAGCAGTAGTGCTACTCAAAAACATGTTGATTTTAAACTCTTCAATAATGCTTTGAGTTTGTGTTTGACTAATCGTACAACAGCCTTAGTACTAACAGCATCATGGCTTCCTTCTCTCAGTTACAAAACTCTTTTACTGTGATTAATAATTGGCTGCATTTAAGTCTATAACAATATATGAAACAGACATTACATAGCATAACGTACGTCTGCAAGATGTCTTTTAAAGATCACTTGACCTGCAAGCATCAGCTGTGTTGCATACATTCTGAATCATCTTAAAGACGTCTGTTTGAGGTCTATGAGCAAACACTTTAAAAATACATCTACCAGATGTAATGCAGATGTCTAATAGACGTCTCCATCAGGGAAGGAGCTTGTTTTTATAAATATATGATCTAAAATGTGTTTGCATTTTGCATTGCAGTTATTTAGACCCGTTTCATTTATTTAGTTAGATTCAAGAGCTTAATTGTCATATATGTCCAATTAAATAATTACTTTGTTTACAACTGACCTCTTAGAAAGACAGCTTAGAAGGGAAACAGACATAACATGGACGATATGAAATAGGTAAAAGAATATACAGTAAAATATAGCATAAAAAAGTGGTGAAGAAACCCGTATGTTAATTAGAAACACTACTGTCAATAAATAGTTATATTTTAGTAGTACTAAATCATTATTATCAGGCTGCTCATTTCCAAAATATGCTAAAGAGCTTGTGTTTTAGCTTCAAGGTCACTCCTCGCTGTTTTCCACAAGCTAACAAAACTCTGGCTCTTGAACCAACCTGCATTTCAGTAAACACCAGGATGTACACCGATCCCAGCAGAGGACCGATCATTATTTGTGCTGCTTTCCTTTAGTTTGAATAGTTTAGAGTCAGGCAAGTGAACTATAGTGGCCTTCAGCTGCAGAGCAATCTCCATCCTCAGACACCAGTGAAATAACAAATAAGGCCTCCTAACATTCACAAACCCCCTGCTGAATTTTCTGCCTTTTGTTTTGTAATTTACATGAACAGATTGCGACAGCGGCGGTCTTGTTTGCCGGTTCACTTTTGGGAAGTCTCTTACAAATCGGCGCCTTTTGTTTGCCTGTGTTCTCCGGTCCTCCGGGTCCTCGCGTTCGGCGGGAACGTTCGTGGCGAAGGAAAGTGTTTTGTCTGTCAGAGTTAGCGGTGTGTTCGTCTATTGTTCAGACTGAATGGAAGCCGCGCGGCTTTCGGCTCATTCGGGCTGCGGAGTTTCTCAATGAGGGCGAAATGAGATTTTGCAAAGTCATCTGTCCTAGGCACATTCCTCCAATGTGTTTCACTCTCTAAAAAAAAAAGAGGAGGAAAAAAAGAAAACGTCCTCGTTCTTTTCTGCCGCGTAATTAAATCAGTGCAAATAAATGCGTGGCCATCTCTGAGATTAGATTGCTATCCTTACAAAACCATTAATATATTGAGCGAGGTTTGCTTTGGCGGTCAGTGTTTGCATTTGTACGCATTAGTATGACAAGACAGGAGGTCAGGATGGTCACCAAAATGGACAAACAGTTTCGGGGCGGTAAATGGGAATGGGCGCACATAATCTCACAGAGAAACAAACTTAGTGAAACGATATGAATCCATAAAGCCGCATCCCGCGGTAATGAGATTTGCTGATGTCTCAGCTTTTATTTCAGCCGATGTGCACGATAGAGGTTATTATCCCAGGAGAGGAATGGAGATTTTATCTCTCTCCATCACGCCGTGCTCCGATGTCCTTGGGTGGTTTTGTTTTAGGGGCGTCCGCGAATATTTTGGGCCGTGAGGCGATTTAAGATCTTGGCTGCATAACACTGTGACAAAATAATGGCTGTGTTTGGATTGGAGTAGTACCTTTACTCTGTGTATCCTCATCACTATTGCACATGAGTAAGCTAAAATGTTTGTTTTTGCATCTTTATTTGTGATTTGTGTGCACAGACAAATTTGGGCTGTGTGATAAACAGTCCATCTGTCAAGGTAGGGAACTTCAGCTGCGGATGCCATTCACATTCATTTAAATGCAAGGTGGGTGCATTTTAGTGTGGGATGCAGTATTTTATATCTGATCTGTCCTATATTGCACTTTTTTGCAAATAGTCTATTATCAATGTTGTATGCATACTCAAAATGAATACATATTGTGCACGGGAGACTATTTACTGCAGAAATAATACTCAAGGTGGCCCGTTAGGCTGTAAGTTATTCGGAATATAGGCATATATGCATCCAAAACCATATGAGCGTCCTTGCTGTGAGGTAGATTTACATTAAACAGACTAAATTGTGGTCTGTTACTGATCCCAAACTACATGACAAAAACTGTAGTTAGTAAAGTAATCCAATACATTTAGGTAATATACTAGGCTACTACTTGCTACTACCACTGATTTGATCTAATCCATTCATGATGTTATTAACAATGACAGAAATCAGTTTTCTGTGACTAGAGAGTGCCAATGAAACGCTTTCTGAATCTATATAAGCATAAGGCTATTTCAGAAAAGACATTTTAAAACATGAAAAGGTAAAGAATGAAGGAAAATCGAAAAAAATTTGAAAATATGTAATGTAAAAAAAAAGTAGCATAATTGTAGTTATCTGATTACAAAATGTAATATAATTAAATTAACAGTATCTTACTTAATTTTTGGTTAGCTTATTACGTAATGCAGATTATATGTAATCATTTACTACCCAGCTCTGGTGCCTTACTGTTTAAGTAAGTACCCTTAAAAGTCCACATCTGCATCTTATATACCTTTAAGGATTCATAGTTTCTTGAGGGTAAGAGTTAGTATGCATAATACCATATGCAATCTGTAGGGGAAAACAAGGTAAAAAACTGAGGGTAGAGACAAGATAAAGATTAAATATTCACACTTGAGTGTTTTTTTTAAATAAAACAAGATGTTCTTCTTGTACTGTACTTTTAGAAACACTGGATTTACATCAAAAGGCAGGTATGCATGTATATAAAATGCCAATTAAATCCAACAGATGTGTGATTAATACGACAGCCAAGTCGAGTCAGATGATGCATTATAATTCTGGAGGTGGGGGGGGGGGACAAGTAAATACTCAAGAATAGGCTGCTTTTCAACAAAACCGGTGCCCTTATCCGAGACGGACAGCCTCTGCTCGAGCACAGATAGAGGAAACTTTATCTTCACCTTCCGAGAGAGAGAGAGTCGTGCTGGTGAAGAGAAAGCGAGAATGACAGAAAAACACAAATGACTGTCAAGCTGTCAGGAGAGGAGCGCATTCATTAAAATATCTGACGAGGAATGTGGCGTTAATTCTCACCTTAATGATTGACGTGGGAAACAATAGACGGCGCCCGGACGCATTAATTGTTTTCTTTTGAATGATAATGAGTGACATCCTGCACGTCTGTGGCGCGTGGAAGTTGTTGGGGATTCTGCCGCGTGTGATTTCCGGCACGAGTTACACGGAGGGAGTTGAAACAAACGCTTTCCAAACTTTTAATCAGTCCGGTTGCACACAAGTCTCTCTTTTGTTGTCTTTTTACTTTTAACAGATTAACTTCGCCTAGGTGTTGGATGTTTCTAATAGATTGCGTTTGAACAAAACAAGCAAGACACGTCCTTTAAAGCGTGTTTGCTCACATTTCCTCAGAGCCATTTTGTTGGGGAGTTTTGACTAAAAAGTTGTCCGACTTAAACTCAGGTTCACTGAAAGTTTCAGTTAGCAGGATTCTCCAAAATTCTGGGCCCTATGCACAAGCAGTGGCCATGGGCCCCCATAAGCTCGAGGTTCACAACTACCTATGACACCATTTAATACATCAATCAACTGATGCATTTACCAAAATATTAGCATTTACATTAGTTAACAACATTAAAATTATATTTAAAGGAAAATAATATTTCAGTCCCCAGGGGCCCTCCATCCACTTGGGCCCCTGGTAATTTAGTCCCACTTTTCACTACGACGCACCTGGCAGGTTTTGCTAATTGTGGTAGCCTATTGATATATATATATTCACGCACACACATAAAACAGTACTCTGACGTAATTCAGGTAGTTGCCAAGTCAATTTCTAATTTTAATTTGAATCCATTATCCCATAAATTAATATAATATACACTGTAATATATAAAAGTAGTTCTAATTTTTAAAACGATTTAAATTTATAACGTATTAATCATTAGTAAATATATTATTATTATTATATATTAGTAAGAATTATCCTCTGCTCACCAAAACAGTAATATTGCGAAATATTGTTACCATTTATTTATGCCAGGCTGTTATTGAAAATATAACCTTAGCTATTATCATTGTTGAAAACGGTTGTGCGACAACCATGATGCATTATATTTTTAGTATGAAAGAGCAACATTTATTTGCAGTATAAATCTTTTTGTAACATTATAAATGACTTTACTGTCACTTGTAATAAATAATGCATCCTTACTGAATCACTTTCTTACAAACAAACAAACTTTTGAGCTTCAGTGTTTGTATTCATACCATAGCATGTCAGCGTTGGACTGTCAGTTGCGTCATGTGTGCAGTTGCTTCTTACGTAGTGCCCCAAACACTGCCGCTTATGTAATCGACATTCAGCTCGCCAAGTTCTGGAACAGAACGAGAGAAAGTTGTCTTCATGGGGTCTATGAACCCCCTGAGGGGAAAAAAACACCACAGCTTCAGTAAACAAGACACATACAGCAGGACTGAGGGAGCTGAGGTGTCGACTGAAACCCAGAATGAAGAGTGCTATTGATAGAGACAGAGATGGCATGTTCTCTCTCTCTCTCCTGTGCTGTGAACCTGGGAATAATGCATGATGTGACCCTTTAAGACAAGACGCTAGACCCCAGAAATACTCATTTTCTACTCTATGCTAATACAGATGTCTGAATTATTAGTGAAATGTTTTTATTTTGGATTTCAGTATGCAGGAACAGAAATCTCAGCTTCCATTAAAATATACCTGACCTGAATGTTGCACAGTAGTTATAGTGACCAAAATTATAAACGCAACACTTTGGTTTTTCCCTCTATTTTTTATGAGCTGAACTCAAAGATCTAAGACTTTTTCAATGTACAGGAATATTTCTTTTGAAATATTGTTCACAAATCTGTCTAAATTTGTGTTAGTGAGCGCTTCTCCTTTGCCAAGATAACCCATCCTCCTTAAGATGCTGATTAGACAGCATGATGTTTTATCACACAGTACAATGCCATGATGGATGTTGAAAGGTTTGAGGGAGTGTGCAGTCGGCATGCTGACTGCAGGACTGTCCACCAGAGTTGTTGTCTGTGAATTGAATGTTCAATTGTCTACTATCAGCAGTCTATAAAGGGGTTTCAGATCATTTGTCAGTACATCCAACAGGCTTCACAACCACAGACCATGTCTAACCACACCAGTCCAGGACCTCCACGTCCAGCATCTTCACCTCCAAGATCATCTAAGAACAGCCACCCGGACAGCTGCTGCAACAATCGGCTTACATAACCAAATCATTTCTGCACAAACTGTCAAAAAGCATCTCAGGGAAGCTCATCTGCATGCTCATAGTCGTCATTGGGGTCTCGACCTGACTACAGTTCGTTATCGTAAGCGATGGCATCTGTTCTCTTCACGAATGAATCCCGGTTTTCACGGTATAGGGCAGATGACAGACAGCGTGTATGGTGTGGGTGAGCGGTTTGCTTGGTGGATCATGGTGGCGTTGGGGTTATGGTATAGGCAGGTGTATGTTATGGATGACAAAAGGTGCATTTAAGTGATGGCAGTGTGAATGCACATAGATACCTTGACGAGATCCTGAGGCCCATTGGGCCGATCATCCACGACCATCACCTCATGTTGCAAGGATTTGTACACGATTCCTGGAAGCTGAAACATCCCAATTCATTCATGGCCAACATACTCACCGGACATGTCATCTATCGAGCATGTTTGCGAAGCTCTGGATATACGACAGACATTGAAGAGGAGTGGACCAACATACCACAATCAACAACCTGATCAACTCTATGCGAAGGAGATGTGTTGCACTGTGTGAGGCAAATGGTGGTCACACCAGATACTGAATGGTTTTCAGACCCTCTTGGACCCAATGCAGTAAAACTGCACATTTTGGAGGGACCTTTCTTTGTGGCCAGCACACCTGTGCAATAATCACACTGTCTAATCAGCATCTTGATATGCCACAGCTGTGAGGACGATGGATTGTCTCGGCAAAGGAGAAGTGCTGACTAACACAGATTTACACAGATTTGTGAACAATATCTGAGAGAAACAGATATGTGTATTTATTACACGGCTCTCTGGAATGCTTGATTCTGATTGGTCAGTTGAGACATTTGCAGGTTCGTTCTTTTCGAAT
>JAUCNO010001734.1:0-23169 GCA_032353835.1 Enteromius viviparus | reverse complement strand
CCTCCAGTGGTCTGAATGGGCACATCCAGCTTAACGTTACAAACGGCAAAACGATAAATGGATAGAAAGATATAAATAGAACAATAGAGATATAAATATCTCTATAAATAGAGATATAGATAGATAGATAGATAGATAGATAGATAGATAGATAGATAGATAGATAGATAGATAGATAGATCTATGCCAAGTAAGTGAATTAAAGGGCATCAGAGCGTACGGCGCTATCAGCTTCACATTAGCGGCGTCTCACAGGACGGAAAAAACTCCTCTGACGCCAAGAGTTAGTGAAAACGTGTGAGAGGGTCTGTGTGCGTGAGCAAGAAAAGTGTGAGAGAAAGACTATTAGTTGACGCTGTGATTATCAAGGCAGTTAAAAGCATGGCACTGCTCAGTGTGTGCGCGAGTGTGTAAAGTGCCTGGCGCGAGGTGCTAATTTAGAGGAATTAAAGAGCACTAGACAGGGCGCTTTTGTGGCAGCAGTTCCTGGTCTAATCTGCCCGCGCCTCAGCGGACACACACACCTACACACACACACACTAAAGAGAGAGCTGAGAAAGCGGGCACCAGGCCCATATCACTCCAGGCTGTATGGAAAGACCCAACCACAGGCACAGACAGGAGACACAAACATATAGTTTTGGAAATGCACACTCTCTAGTCCTACCAACAAAACACGACACTTCCTTTATTGTGCCGGGTTACAGTCTTGTTGGAATTACATTCTTATTAGCATGCTGTGGTTTTGTCTTGCTGCTCAAATTGCTTCCCAAGGCTATCAGCTCCAGCAATCATCACACCACAACAAATGCACTTTCTTCAACAGAGCTCTGGTAAGAAAGAGTCTGGCAAGCATATAAATGTAAATACACACCAAATTTAACCAACACAGAGTAATGAAGTTGCTTTCATACAGGGTTTTCAGTCCCCCAGGGGATAATTTAAGAAAATTTAAATGTATTTCAACAGGAAAAAAATCTACTTTTTATATAATGAAACTGTTTTAAGTTTGGGGTTATTAAGTTGTTTTAATGTCTGATTTTCACCAAAGCTATATGATCTAAAATACGGTATACAGTTACACAAATTGTGAAATATTATTAAACTTTTTATTTGAATATATTGTACATTTTCAGCATCAGTGTCACATGATCCACCAGAAATCCTTCAAATATGCTGATTTGATGCTCAAGAAATGTTTCTTTTATTATTAACGTATATTTTTTCAATTTATTTATGTAATATAATATTCCCTTTAAAATACCACACAACTTCTTAAATTATAAACCGATGCATTAAAATATATAGCAGGCTGTCCAGTTAGAATGTAGCTTAATTTCTTTTCTTCTTCAAAGTTTAAAATTCCCTGATTTTACATGCATTATACATTTTGTGATGAGACTTCTGGGAGGCTCTGTTGGAAAACGTATGAAACACAAATATATGTCCATATACAATAACTTTGCTGATTACCACAAATGAGTAATTGTGTCCCCACACACAGATTTAATCATGGACTGATTACAGAAGCACATTCTGTATTTGATACAATGATGCAATTTGGCCCAGAAATAAGGATACACTAAAATGTCAGATTTCTTTCAGTTTGTTTCTCTTCCCCCTCCCCAATCTCTTTTTAACACCCGATCAATTTCTCTGTACCCACTTATTTCCCTTAATAACTTTCAAAGGTTGCTGGGCAACATGTTGTTCTTTTTTAAGTTACCATGGCATTTATTTGGCATACGGTATCCTTTCTCGCTGAGAACATGGGGGTTGCCATGGTATCGTGGGCACCTTATAAAGCAGACTATTGTTTGCGTGTGTGTGTGTGTGTGTGTGTGTGTGTGTGTTGTAAAAACCGATGCCAGGTTCCTTTAAGTCTCAGGCACTCTAGATGCCCAGAATGTTGAAAATACTAGGCCCAATTATATTAGCTACCACATAAACAACAGCACCTTAAAAGTTTAATAAGCTTTAAATTGAAGCTTGATCAACTTTTACAAGGTCAAATCAAAATCTCTTCTACTTTTATAAACCTTTTCGTCTAAAACATATGTGTATGAACTCATCATGTTTATTGTCTAAGAAACTTTGCTTTAGATATCCTTAAATGTATCAAATGTCGTACTATTTGATTTTTTCTGACTGCAAACAGAAACTATTTTGCTTATATCTGGGTATTTTTAATAATGACAGACTTGTAAGAAAAATGTAAATGGAAAGTATGTTTTAAATTATTTTGTTTCACATACATGGAGGTCTCGACAAACATTGTAAACTTAAGCAGAAGCATCTTGTTAGTAGCCTAGGTTATCTGACCGCTCTTCTCATTTCAAAATAGTATATGGCGCCCTCTAGTGGATCCGTGGATTTAATACAACAGTCGACGGACGTATATATCAGTATATAAAAGTGTGTAACTTGTTACTTTTGTACAAAGCTTCAATTCAACGAAGAATGGATATGCAACTAAAGTCATTAAATTAATTTATTCCAGGCAAGCTACACTGCAGGTTCACTGACCTATAGCGGTTTACTCCCCACAGCTCCCCACCTCATAGTTTAGCTTCCTGGACAACAGCAGGAATTAAGTGAAACTGGTTAATATCACCTTTGAAGAACAAATAGCTGAACTAAATAATATTTTCATGCAGGGGCATCGTAGTGGGGTGAAAAGTGGCACTAAATTACCAGGGCCCCAATTGGGGAGAGGGCCCCTGAGGAGTTAAATTTTATGTTCCTTTAAATATAAGATCACAATAAATGTTGTTAACTAATGCAAATGCTAGTATTTTGGGTAAATGTATTGTATGGTGTCGTAGGTAGTTGTGTGGCCACTGCTTAGGGCCCAGAGTTTGGTGCTACGCCCCTGTTTTCATGCTATTTGCAGAGTTAAGCAAAATTACAGTTTGATTGGAAAAACACTAATATTTTTTGTTTGTTTTTTTGGTGGTAGGGTAGTTTTTTTTTTTTCTCCAAATATCATATGGTTCAATTCAAGATTTTCACAGTCGCAGTTGTTTTTCCACCTCTTTAGAACCAGAAACATAGTTTTGTGTTCAATTGCTCAACGAACACAGAAATGACTTCCTGTGGACACAGAATATAGTCATTTCAAAATATAAGAACATTATTTAATACGCCATACATAATGGGTATTAATTATAGTTATAGTTTTTATTTTTCCCTTTATTAAATATGGCAGTGACAATGACAGGAAACCCAGGTCTTAGAACAAACTAATAATTACTTATTTAAGGAATCTAAAAATCTGTGAAATCTGTGAATTAAAATTTGAATGTGTCAAAGAATATCATTAAAACCTGGGACATAAAAATGTCATTTATACACCTAGATAGATAGATTTAGGGTCAGGCCAGGTCTTGGCATGCAAGGTCACAGATGGAGCACAACACTGAATATATTTGAAAGACTGGCATAGTTACCCGGCCATGCCATCTGCTTCACACACACTTCATATATACACATATCCACATACAAAACCATATAAACACTTAATCAGGAGGTGCGTATATGAGAGCTTATGTATTCAGGCCTAACCCCCCCCCCCCCATCCCACACATACACAGACCTACCGATCACTTAACCTTAAGCAGAATAAAAGCCCCCTCTCCTCTGTTTTTCTTGTCTCCAATGTGTTATAGAGTGCGTGCCAAAGACAGGAGAGGCGTTAAAGACAGATAAACTCAGCCATCTTGCAGGTGTTTCCATCAAAAGACTCACCCTACAGAGCCAAACTCAGCCTGGCAGAGTCTTAATGCCCTGGACTACTGTCATTCTCAGGAGACGTATGTCATTGATAATGTCTGCATGTGTGTGTGTGTGTGTGTGTGTGTTTATTCTGCACCTGGCGGATAGTGGGAGGCAGTGTGTGAGATAGAGAGATGAAAAAGAAACCATCTGTGTTTCTAAACGAACAAAAAACAGGAACAGAACAGGAAAAAAAAGCACCTTCCAAAAGAATGCATTGATAAAGTATGAAGGATGTGTGCATATGATTTGAGTTGTTTTGATTAGATAAATGGTGAAGTGAGTTATATATTAAATGAAACAGACTTTATTATTTGTAATTCATTCATCTTAATTATTGTATTTTTAGTGTGATTTAAAAGACATTAATTATGTAATATAAAGCCCTCTGCCAGTTTAACCATGAAAATTTCCCGGCAAATACGTCCCAAATGGAATTAACCATTATTGTACACTTTCTATTGTATATATATGTAAGATAATACATGATAGTAAACATTAATAAACTTTTATTTACAAATTTTTCTTTTTTTTTGTATGATGGAACTATATATTACTATAGTTTTTATTTCATATTACCCTGGCAAATTTACACACCCGTCTAATAGTCTGATGATAAAATATAGGGACATTCGTGAATGCAGATCGAAACATTCGTGTTGTGTAATATAATTATTCCTACCAATAATGCTCAGTAAACGTATCAGTGGGAGCTTTTGCAAACATCCTAATAATACTAATAATAACAATTCGTTTGCTTTAATGATAATATTATATTTCCCTTTAATAAAAAACTTTGGTCATGTATTTGTCAATGGGTTTGGTCATCTTTATGAAAGTGAACAGAAAACTTAAAAAAACTGAAATTCCTGAAAAATGATACAGGTTTATTTCAGCTGAATTGCATTTTGCTTGATCCTAATAAGATCTGTAGTTGTATTTTCTCTCTCCCTCTCGTTACTTTAACTATGGGTGACAAGGGCACCTTGAGCTGCAGATGTTCTCACCGATGACAGATGGTATTGGCATCATCTGTGTATGTGTGTGTATGCGTGCAGCATGCTGGCATCGTGCAGGGACAGCGGGCAGAGCCCATACCGGCTTAGCGCCACCTGCACCCCCTAAATTGTAGCCCGAGACCCCTCTCTCACTTCCGTATATATGCTTTCTGCGTGTGTGTGTGTGTGTGTGTGGGGGAGCTTGAATTCTAGGCAATCACAGTAGCAAAACCAAAACAAAGCACAAAAACATCCCAAAACATTTGAAATTGGCCATGAAAACTGAAGTACAATGTCCAAAAAAACAATTTACCTAAAACTGGCATTCTCGGTTTAGATTGGTGCCCGATGGGAGTCTGAACAAAAGAATCTGGATTCACAGTGAATCACAATTGCAGTGTTTGATGTAAAACAGCCGTCCTGGATGTTTAATTGATAACAGAGAAGCTCTAATTGTCTCATTTATCTTCATGCAGACAGTGCAAGGCTGGTGGATGATTGCTCCAGCCTGGCCAGCAGAGTTAGGCACAGCGGACGGATGAAATCCAGCAATACTGCAGGCCAGAATCTCTCCTACATTTCCTTTTAGACCTTTTATTTTCTTTCTGTTTGGTAGCAAATTCACATGCAGTCCTTCACTTGATCATGCAAAGTGCCTTTTCTTTTGATTTGAAGCTCAAATTCGTGTTTGGATTGGAATGCTAGCATCTAACAAAAATGTGTTCTAAGAATGTTTTTCTAAAGTTCCAATTAAGTCAGAAGTGTTATTTTTGAACATTCAAACACACTCTGTTTTTTTTTTTTTTTGGATATGCAAATGTTACAGAAATTGAGGATTTTTTATTTCGCAACTTGTTTAAATGTTCTGTATAAAGATATTTAAAAAAAAAAAGTAAAAAGTATTAATATGTTTATTAATACATTAATATGTGTATACTTCACACACACTATTAAAGTCCAGATGACTTTGAATGAACAATCTATTAATGTCATTGTAAGAAAGCGTTGTAAACTGATAACAATGGCTTCCAAAAGATGTTTTTTGCAGTGTTGTCATAGAAGAACCGTTTGGGTTCCCCAAAGAACCTTTCAACCAACAGTTCTTAAAATAATAACGAATAGTTCACCCAAAAATTAAAATTCTGTCATCATTTACTCACCCTCAAGTTGTTCCAAACCTATATGAATTTCTTTGTGCTGCCAAATACAAAGGAAGATATTTTGAAACATGTTTGTAATCAGGCTGTTTTGGGTCACTATTCTTTTAGCGATATTTAAATAATCTGAAGAAGCTTTTACCACTGTCCCATGGATTTTAAAGGTTCTTCATGGAGCCATAGGTGCCATAAAAAAACCTAAAATGAATGAATAGATTATACTATAGACTATATACACATTCTCACAGCTCTTAAAAAAAAAGAAAAGAAAAGAAAAGTTCTGCACAGCATCTGTGCCATGTTTAACACAAGACATTTAAAAGCTTACGGCTGCGTCGCTCACTACTACTCTGTGTGCAGTGTGATCTCCAAATGAGCGAAGAATCAAAGTCCCAAATCAATTAGAGACTCTCTGGAGTCTGAGTGACATTCAGATTGCACGCTCATCTGTGCCCAGATTTTCTCTCTTCGCTGCACTCCGCTCAGCACTATCTGAGAAACAAAATGGCTCCCACGGGCACTTCCTGCATCTCAGAAGGTGATGAATTCTTAAAGAGAATTCCATTTCCTCTTCCTCTTCCCCCTTGTGCACTCAAAAGCCATGTGCCGAAAGCGGAGGAAAAGACAAATAATGAGCTTCTCCCCATTAAAACCTGGCACACATTCCTGGAAGAAATTCATAGTTTCTCCATCTTTTTCTATATTTTCTCTCCCAGACATTAGCATCTAATATTTTAGAGTACATTTAAATGCAACTGTTCCAAAACATTGTGAGCATTTGTCAGAGCAATGCCACAGAAGAACCATTTTTGGTCCACTAAAGTACCTTTCAAAGAGTCTTAGTGTGAAGAGCAGTTCATTAATTTTAGCATTATAAGAAACCTCCATTATAAGGTTCTATGGATAATAATGGTTCTTCACGAAACCATAAATGGACCATTGACCATTTTTTAATCAATGCTTTGTTTTTGTCTGCCATCGTGAATCATTTTTTCTCTGCGTTTATCACAGAGCATTGTCAGACTGTTTTTTGAAAAATACACATCTAAGAAGCAGAATTACACTACCTTCTGGAACAGCCTTCATGTTGGGAGCGCACATATGATGCCTTAAAATACAGCTATGTAGGCAGCTCACTAGGCGCTGTAACAGAGCGTATGTCTCCTGTTCTCTCAGGGTAAATGAACACAGTTATCCTGATGCCAGCAGACACCGGCACACATGGAAGCTGAGCTCGGAAACATGGCACGGTGAGGCAGACGACAGGAAAATATGACATCAGGCAGGGCTACACAAGATGCTTTCGCCAAATGTCTGGCCTTAATTACCCTAATTAATGCAATTAGAGTTGTTATGTGACATCACCTGCATCTCACAGGCTTTAATCTATAATGTCTAATTAATATGTTTGCACATCCCACAGGTCAAAGACCAAGACTGAAAATCGCATGCATTTGTGCATACATGAGAGCGAATGAGAAATTCAATTGAGGCCAAATTTTGTGAAAGAACATAAACTACAGTTATGGCCTTTTATTTAAATGTTTTTTAATCTATTTGGTAAGGCAGCTTTTTTGGGTTCATAAATGGAACTTTAAACTATAAAATATACTAGTCGTACTGTCTATCTTTATGATTTTTTGGAGCTTGACAGAGGAATAAAAAGCTTTTCCATTTTTCCTTTTGTGTTCCATTGAAACAACCTGTGGGTAAGTAAATACACGGTTTTCATTTAATTAAATTATTCCTGCGATTTCTTTTAAAGCCAGAGTTTTTTTCTGTACGTTCTTACAGTTAGCTAACTTGCGGCCATAGACTGTGATTTAACGTGACCTATAAAAACCCTGGTCCTGTGTGCTTTTACATACAGCTGCTTTGGGTTTTGCAGGTTGGACGTGAATTGAAAGCAACTCAATGTACAATTGTAATGGAGAATTGTATGATTCAACTGAAGCACTAGAAGCTGGCAGTGCCCTGCGGCACAAACTCCCACTGGCAATCATGTGCCAGCCTTGCCCAGCTGCTCCTGGACGTCCATGCCACATCCATGTCATTGCAACCGTACCATCTCTAAGTTTACCCTGGCATTTCACACTAAAGACCCTGAGGCATGCAGGAACGTGGCCCCTCTCTCCATGCATAGAGCTGTCAGCTCCAACCAATCCACCATCCACCCATGGACCGGCTTCAGACCCAAGTCCACATTTCAAAGGCCTCAATCAGTGCCATGTTATTAAAAAGGTTCAATATGCAAAAGTCCAACTGGTCCACTCTCAGGAGATACACAGTGCTGGGCATGTGTGGGGCAGCTGAATATTAAACCAGGCTTAGCGAACACAATAAGCTGGGCTGAGTGACAAGTTATAGGCTAGGCCTACTAGTTTTTGCACTGCTGTTCATGCAAACACAGGCTTGTATTAATATCAGCTTCAACCGTAAAAGCTTGTTTCTCTGTAAAGTTTCATCAAATTTCCCTAGTTGACTATAACACCAATTCGCCACCCCGGGTTGCAATGTTATGAACCGATCCAGTGCGGTTCCTGTCAACCTAGCGATTGCACTAACCACACACCACTTTCCTCTAATGCAGTTTTAATGGCACCTTTCTCTGGCGTATTTCCCCGCCTTTCTTTGCTTGCTCAACCCTACACAAATACTAGGATGCTCGCGGGTTCGCGTTGTTGTCGTTTAACGAGCTTTTCCGACGGTGGTTAGATTTCCCGAAGCGCTGGTTCTTGGCACGAGTGAAGCGGGAGCCCAAATACGAAAAAGAGCCCCCACCTCGTTCAGCGCTGCCATGGCAACAGCGCGCTCTAAAGCGTTTTCGCGACTTATATAAAACAAGCTCCACATCTGTTGCACGAGGAACCACTTTGGAATAAATAAATTATTAATTTACTTAAATTTAGCTCATTAACCGCTGCACAGACTGACGTAGAACAGAACTGCCAGTTAAACCCACACCACACGCGACGAGTAGATGGAGGGGGCAATTTCGCGCGCAATGCAAATTGCAGTAAGAAGCGGGTTTGACAGACTGCCAAGGTGATGCAAAGCACCCCCTTGTTCTCCCTCCGGCGATTTTTCGTGTAGGATGAGTAAACTCGACCTTTTTTTCCAGCCAGGTGCCAGAAAATCGATGAATAAAACTTTTCTTTCTCTCTCACGCGTTCAGGGCTGAAGTGCAGCTGTCCTATAGGGAGATGACGTTTCCCACAGTACTGAAAAGAGTAATTAGGCAGCAACACTTAACATCCATTTCAATGTTAAACGATAGTCTCATTAAAGGTTTATGCTTTTATTGTTTATCTAAGCTGCAAGACGATCAATACGCATTTTCTATAGCATACCCCTGGTTAGATATAGTATAGAACCAACTGGTTAATGAACTTCGAATAATAGATAATTGTTTGCCTATATTAGCAGAAAACAGCAAGCACAATTACAACAGAATACATGGGCTACATAAAAAATTCTGTATTGTTCTTAGTTTACTGTTGTTTATAAATAAAATGAATTAGGAGGCATTTAATCAAACGCACATAGGCTTAGGTTATGGATTTTCTTTTAGATGTTTTATTGTTTTTCCACTTTTTTATTTAAAAGTGATGCACTTTGTGTGTTGCTTGTACCATTTAACATTTTATACATAGATACTCTAGGGAAAAGTCGGATAAACCGTTATTGCAAAGTTTTTAAATTCACCTCAATTCATTATTTTTTAAACAGAGTAAACCAAAGTTAAAACATTTTGAAATCATATTAATCCAAACGGCGACACCTATAGGTGAAGCTATGAACTAGATTCTCAAAAAAAAAAAACTCAAGAGCAGCAGCATCATACAATTAACACAAAGATACCGCTGAATATCAGACGGCTGTTTACAGAAAAAAATGTCCCTGTATTCCCAGAGACTCGTGTTTAACACTGACATTATGAACCGAATCTCGGTCGCTCTTCAGACACACAACACAAATCATACATATTTATGTGGCTTGTCAATCTTGTAAATATACACGCCATTGGTGCACTTAAATATTAGAACTAAATTAGAAATAAATTAATTAAATGTCTGTTATAAATTAAACATTTCCGTGTTCTGAGCTTTGACCTCTTCGCTGCTTGTTTCGCATTTGCACTCCTCGACGATCATGACGCGCCTCTCTCGCACCTCTGTCCCGCAACGCAGGGGTACGAGCACAGAGCGCGATTTAGAGGGACTGCATCGAGTGCACTGCGCTCTTTGCTGCCCACGGGACTCTCCGCTGGACGGGACGAACATGGAGCTGCACTGACCGTAGCAGAGATGATTGTGAACCGTCAAAGTCTCACAGCCGTCCTCAGCTATGCGCTGCGAATACAAAGTAATTCTGAAATTATTGTTTTTCATACGCTCGTATGAAAAAAAACAACAACAACCGTTTTTCAAACAACGCAAGGTAAATTAAAATGTTGAAATCTGATTTAATAACCCGGCGTAAATAGGGAAACCAATCAAAAACAAATAAACAAAGCACAATTATTAGCATATTGTTAATATAGGCTAGGCCTATAATCTTTATCCAGCTTATTTGTAGCCTATGTAAGCTATAAATTCTCCTTTTAGATATGTATCCCTTTGGTCACAATATTAACTACTTAAACGAAAACAGACTATTTGTAGGCTAAGTTTTTATGCTGTTTTGCCCCCTCGAAAATTAAAACAAGTACAAAGCACGTAGGCCTATGCGTTATTTATATTATTTTACTTTAATTTTTAAGACAGCAATTAAATTGAGGTTTTATACACTAGTAGTGCATACCAAATATTGATAATTTGGAAAATACATATTAATTAAATATTTATAAAATATAGTCTATAAGAACATCACCTTTGTAGCTAATACAGTAGGCCTAATATTTTTTTAAGTAAAAAAGTGTTTTTAGTAAAAAAAATCAATAAACATTAAGCATACATAGACAGGCTACATACAAATAAAATTAATGAAGGCTACCTGTGTGAACGGCACTGCGGAACAGCTCTGTTTGCTCATGTCTTTGGGATTGACGCGTAACGCCACGGCCTCTCTGCTTCGCTCGCTTTTGTGCATCACTTTCTGCCACATCTCCAGCCCCTGTTTCCTCCTGGTGTCTGCGCCGGTGCTGCTCGCGCTCACCTGAGGAAGCAGGGCCGCAGGTTTGTTACGGGACAAGACTGAAGGACCGGGACGTCCGAGGGCCAAGAAAGCGGGAAACGCGCCTCGACCCGGTGAGTTTTTGGACGACACGTGACTACCGGCGGCCCGTCGCAGAAAATTAGGATTTAGTTTGACAACTCTGACAGATCCCCGAAGAGGTTCGTCGGGTCCGTTCCCGGAAGACTCCAAATCTTTCGCCGTGTGTCGGTGAAAGTCCCTCTGGAAGGCGCTACGAGGGAAAAAAGCGCCAACCAAAGTGACCACTGACAGCAGAATAAAAAAGCTGATTTGAAACGTCATTTTCGCTAAATTAGAGAATGTTACACTCTGGGTTCGAAATTCGATTTCTGTCGCTCAATCAAAGAATCGCTGAAGAAAGTCTCGCGGTTCAAGGTTCCGCGCGGTCACCTTGCTGTCATTGTGGACATGAAGCTAGAGCTGACCATTATATACTTTCAACGGGTTCTTTGATGATCGGTCATCATTGCTTTATTATAGCTGTTTATTATTTAAATAGCTACCTGTATGAATAATGGCTGTGAGTAGGTGAGTTTTCGTGAGGTGGTGACAAGTGCACCTTTCATCTCTTCATATCAGGCCGTGGGAACAGAAAGGCTTCGCTGTGTGTGCTTTTCACTTTTTCATTTTTTTTTTGACATATCGATACATTTTTATTTGAGCCTTCATTTTACAATTTACGGAGCATCGATGCATTTCTGATTCTGTGTATGTAGCCTAGGCTATTTATATTCGTTACAAAAATAGGTGAAATGCTGAACAAGATATGATTTTATACTAAAACAATAATCACTCACTTATGTGTTTATGGCTAAATAAATGGTTTCTTTCTCACGACTACAGAAGCTCTTGCTCACCTGAAGTTCAAACAGTTAGATGTTGAGCTCAAGTGTTAAGTGTTTCCTACCTTCAGGTAGACTGTACATGACAAGTGGTCTGAATCATATTTACGACCTTTAATAATCCCTTTGATAAAAAAATAAAAAAAAACTTCCCAAGAGAATAGCTAAGCAACAAAGGAACTTCTTTATTTAGTTATTTACCACACCTGAAGTAGCTAAATATTTTTTTTCAGAAATATTTTATTTTTCTGAAGCTTTGATTTTTGGACTAAGTCACATAATTCTTAATAGAAATTAATATTTTATCAAATATAACGGTAATGCAAATTACAATTTTCAAAGTAAGACCAAACTAAATGTTCCACTATAACTGAACAGCGCTTTTCTGGCTTTTGATAATTGCTAAATAATAATAAATAAATAAATAAATAAACACTCAAAGCACTCAAATAAAACATTTAAATTATCATCACAGAATAAAACAAGCTACAAACAACAAAAATAAGGCACGCGGAATCTCTCACGTAAAGAAAACGGAAATATGATTTGTCTTTTAAGTAATATTAGACAACAATACGGAGAATATCAGTAGCCTAATACAATACTACGGGGGAAAAATGTTTGGTCAGAGCATTTTCTGACATTTAATTATCTGCATATTTACTCCGTATTTTACCTCATCAGCATAATTGTGCATTTAAGCGCATTCACTGTCCAGCAGGTGGAGCCAGTGACTTTTGTATCTCACCAATCCCTATGTAAGGCCAGTGTTGCCAACTTAGCAATTTTGTTGCTAGATTTAGCAACTTTTCATACTACCCTAGCAACATATTTTTCAAATAGGACCTAGCAACAAATTTACCAATTTTTAACATTCATTTGGCTAGTTTTAGCAATTTTCACCACAGACATAACACATTCAAGTTAAATTGCTAGCTCAAATAGTTTTTCACGACTGTTAATTTACTGATATTTGTTAACATGTATAATTGATGGTAATTTAGGCAGCAATTGATTGTTTAAAAGAATGTAATGTTAACTGTTCATTATCCGTGTTATATTTAAAAATTTAAAATTCTTATCAAAAAGTGTTTGTATTACTTTTACAAATGGTCTACTATATTTTTCATACAAATCTAAATGGACATATTTCAAATAATGTTTTTGCTGAGAAGGCCAGTCAATTTGAGAATTTAATTATTTTGTATACTACATAAAGATGTAGTTTTGAGTTGCGATTACGCAATGACATCATCACACACAGTAATATTTAAATAAGAACCTATTTATTGTGCATCTGGATGTAATGTTATAATATAATACACGGCGCCTCATGACGGGCTTATGCTTGTCAGATACTACACAATGACATCACTGATATGCAAATTAGAGCCTGACGTCATCTGACAACATTTAGCTACTTTTCATTGGAAATAGTTGGCAACACTGTGTAAGGCTCATAATACGGATCAAAGTTCATAGTTTTATCTTGGTTTGTCTTGCCTCCTGAGAGCAGCAGACTTGCTCTGTTGGCCGACTAATGACTGAGGATGGCTTGAATCTCTCGCTTTGTTCTGTGAAATCTGATGGAACGCCGAGATCTATAACAAGGTCAAACAATTGATAGCGTATAGATACAAATACACAATAATGACGTACGCAAACTGACCATACTACGCCATACATTTGTTATAAAATGTTCGTCCTTGTGATGTCTGCTTACGTCCAAGTTTGGCCCACGAGAGCTGGAAAAAAGAGAGATAGGCTACTCTGGGTTTTTGTGTGTGAGTTTCTTGTAATAAACAGTGCATCTATTCACGCGACTCTTCAAAAAAGAGTTTGAACGCCATGCTACTTTTTGACTGCAGTTAAAGAGGACGTCTCAAGATGGAGCCAGTGACCTACAATAGAATAAATTCAGTCAAACCTATGCAATAAGCAAACAGAACTAATAACAGTCATTAATTCAGAAGAAGCAGTCAGTGTCTGTAAATGGCTCGTCTGTGGGGGGAAATAACATGTTTTCCAATCTTTCTCCACTACTTCATTCAAAACTAGCCATATATTCAGTTGTTTTCCTGTCTACACTGCACCAGCTCAGGGTGTTTGCTTATAGCATATAACACACAGACACTTAAAATGTAAGAGTTAAACATGTAATTTGCTCTTTGCTTACCAAACTGTTCTGTTCGCCTGGCATCCACAAAGTAAAAACCTTTTTTATGCGTGTTTGACCCAGCAGGGCAAATGCTGCTGGTATTGTGTTGGAGAGAGCAAAAGGAGGATTTAGAGAACAGAAGAGAAGAGATGCTGACCAGAGCGCATGCACACGCCACAAATGCATGCATTCATGAAAACACATACATGCATGCTCTTTAAAATAAAGGTTATGGTATTGACAGTTCCATGGTGAACTTTTAACATCCATGCAAGCTTCTCATTGCACCACTGAAAAAGCATCTGCAGATAATTAAAATGTTCCTTACACCAGGGAATAAAATCTTCATGTTAGTATGTGAGGAACCAAAAAAATAAAAAATAATTTATGGCATTGCTGCAATAAAAAAGGTAAGAGAGTAGAAATTAATCAAATGAGATGTTCCTAAAAGCATGTTCAGGTTATCAAAAACAAGAAACATAAAAATTATATTCTGCATATCAAAATAAAGCCTATTAATAAATACATAGGCACTGGGCCTCGTGGTACAAGCATGCACAGCAGGAAAATAGGTTTCTGAGGTCAAATGTTCTTTATTAGACTGCGTGTACAGCATGTGAAAGCTGTGTGTGTGTGTGTGTGTGTGTGTGTGTGTGTTTGCGGCTGGTTTGCAATTCTAAGAACTTATGAGAACAAAAACTGGGTGTTCTTAGGAATGTGTTTTT
This sequence comes from Enteromius viviparus, assembly GCA_032353835.1. Taxonomy (NCBI): domain Eukaryota; kingdom Metazoa; phylum Chordata; class Actinopteri; order Cypriniformes; family Cyprinidae; genus Enteromius; species Enteromius viviparus. The sequence continues at coordinate 8,319 of JAUCNO010001734.1, read as the reverse complement.
CGTGTCAATATGTGTGTTAGGTGTGCGCGACTCTCCCCTGTTTTATGTAGGCTGCAGTGCATTTATCAACTGACCACAAACCACCAGTGCACACTCTGTATTTGTGTCTGTGTATCAGATGAGGGGGGGATGAGTTGAGGTTCACAGACACACTTCTTGGAACTCACTGAATCTGGGACTCAAGAAGAGACTTCATTCAGACTCCTCTGTGGTCTGTCCAAATAATTGCATAAAGACATAATCATTAGCGGAAATGACTGTTTTTGTTTTTTGGCAAGAAAAACCTCAAATATCCAGCCCCGTTTGTCAACACAGTACCCCGCCATCTTTTTCAATCAAGATATCACATTATCAGTAGCCCATATCTTCATCTAGAACACTTAACATGCCGTTACCATAGGAGAGCAACTTACGACCAGATTAGAATTAACACATTTACTACTGAATGAGTCAAAGTGAGCGTTTTCAAATGAGTAAAAGCTTTTAGAGATGAGTACATTAAGTACCAGGGACGACTTCTTAACCAACATTTGTGGTTATTGTGAATTAGATTAAATTTCACTGACACCTGTATCGAGAAATATCAATTCACAATTTTTTTATTAGACTTGTTTTATCTGAGGCGAATATAAAGAGAGTAGTTACTGATCGTCACCACACGGGTGCGCTGCTGAACCAAGCTGATGTTTTCAAGATTTCCTCTGAAGAAACGTTTAAAGTTAAAATTAGACTGAAAAACAAGTAATCTTTTATCACCTTTTAGAGTTTTAATTGAGAAAATAAACACGTTTGTCTTGAAGATAGGAGAAACAATGAAGGAATCCCGCCAATTTGAGAAATATTTGATACTGAATCATTGCTACTAAACATTTAATGAACAACACAGGGGTTGGATATGCCATTTAAAAAAGCACAGGAGTGGCGGTGTCTTTACTTCTTGTTAAAAACAAAAATAGCCTCATGTGCCCTGTAAACGAAAATGAATGGGAAAATGACTAAATTACTACATTTGCTCACCACAGAGATGCATTGGTTCAGTCACACCAAACAGCTACATACCTGATGGGTTACACGGCGTATCTGAGCAATGTGAGAATTACCCATAAGCCAGTGTGTGGTTTTGCTGTTATAGAAAACATTAGTTTCATTAGTCAGGAAGGACCCTGGGTGAAGGTCTCTCAACTCCCCTTTGTTTCTACGGAAATTTGAGTTTTTTCCACCGCTGTCTTTAATCTGTGTGTGGTGTAGCTAGCCAAACTAGCCATTATATAGCAGCAACTCACATAATCCTACACAAACACTACATCATTGTTTCCACACAGTGATTTAAGAGTGGTTTTCATGCAAGTAAACATCTTACCCGTATCTCTGTTTCTCACAGAAACACAGGCACTTCTTCTTTTCTATTATTGTACTGTTTACATGTGCGCGTACCGATGCGTGTAACTGTTTTCGGACAAATGGGGGTATCTAAGTGTTGGCATGTGGATGTGCTTGTGCCTATGTGGATGTGGCCGTGGGTGTGTCTGTGTATGCGGACTTGGACATTACACTTTCCCTCCACTGTCTTGTTTAACTGTCGTCCAGCCCTGCCAGACTAGACAGTCTGCAAGGGCGTCTAGTCAAAACTACACCTGTTTGTCTGCAAACAACGCTGACTCTTTGTGTACCTGTCTGTCTATCTGTCAGTCAGCCAGTTAGCAATTACAGCTTCAAGTGTTTGCTTTCACACACACTTTCCCGTCCCGTCTCAGTCTCTATCTTATCAATACGCACTTGAGTAGTCTCATTTTTACAGTCTGTGTGCTGGACTGCCCTTATCAGCGCTGTAGAGTAAACAGACTGTAACTGTCTGTCAGATGCATTCAGACACAACAAGCCATTAGATGTCTGACTCTTGACACGCAGCAGTGGGGAATTCAGTGGTGGCATGAAGCCAGGCTTTCTATGGTTTGATGTTGTGATTCAACAAAGAAAGTCTGTGTGTCACTTTGGGGTCTGGCATAACCACATCAATAAAAACCTATTTTGATTTTGCAACAGGTTTAATTCTATGAGATTAATTGCCCATTGAGTGCAACTTTAGGGTTCCACAAATAAAAATCCTTAATTTCCTCACTTACTTTTTATATATTATTTCATCTCTATATTTATATACAGTACAGATGTGCATAAACCTAAAGGCCTGGTTTCACATGCAGGACTTAGACTAAACCAGGATTAGTTAAGTTAGGACATTTAAGCGCATTTTAGTCTTTTATATCTACTTTATATCCATATATTTTATATCCATTATTGGTGTGCATCCTGAAACAAAACAAAAAGGCAATGATATATTTTAAGATCAGTTGCAGCTGAAAACAGATCAGCCTTACATTTTTGCCTGGAACTAGGCGTAAGTCCTGTCTGTAAAACCAAGTAAAACGTAGCCACTGTCAAAAATAAGTGTAATTTTACTGTTATATCTTGTAAAAAATTGTTAATAGGTTAACAGTAAGTTCCCGTACTATATACAGGAAGAAACTGTAAAACAGCTTAATGTAATTTTGTATGTAATTAATGTAAAATGCTGTTAATTGTACAGTTTTTAAAAATAAGTAAAACAAATCAATTTAGAATTTACATTCAAAAGCTGTAAACCAATATTCCAACATTTTGTTTAAATAGTTATGGTTTTGTTATCAGTTATGTACATTTGGGTTTTATGTTACATCTTCTGTTATTTAATGAATGTTTATTACATATTTAAGTGTGTGTTACCATGATGGGGTTTAGTGTTTGCACGAACTGTGCACTTTCTATACATATTAGTATATACTTCTGCTTGTGGCGAAGCTACTTATGAAGGGCTTTAATTTTTCTCATGGCTTTCTCTTATACCACTATTATTATGGTCTTTGTCAATATGTTAAAGGTACAGCACAGATTTTAATTCTAGCGTGTGTTGTTGAATTTACTGGTTTGTATTCAAATGTTCTCGTTTGTAAGTTACAGTTTTATACTGTAAAATATACAGTTTGGCAACCACAGCTGCCAAAATGTTTTTGTAAAAACTACAGAATAATTCTTACAGTCTATGCTTAAAATGTTTTGGGTCTAAGATATTACTAAAGATTTTGTAAAGTTTCTTATATATGGTATTATTTATTGTTGCACTCAAAATACTGTTTTTTTTTCTTCAGAAACTCCTGAAAATGAGATATTTTGTCTTTCCAGAGTTTTTTTATGCTTGGTTTTAATTCAGAGTTTGTGATGTATGCTAATAATTCTACTCAGGCTGGTGGGTTTGATTAATATGCTTTATAATAATTTTATTATAACAATAATATTTGTATTATTATTTAAAACAACCTAATTCAGATCGCTTGACTGGAAAATAAATTCTTCTTGCTTTCACACTGGTTTTGAAAGTGGATACAGATCATTTTTCACTTCACTTTAATTTTGTCTGTCTCTTTCCATCCACGTTTTTTTTGGAGCACAGCCCACTTGAAGATTATTGCATGATTGTAACACTGATGATGATGATGATTATGTTATACTGATTTAAAGAGAGCTCATTATATATAATTGAGGTCTTGTACCCTGATGTAATCATAGTAGTTGTTGTAATATATTAATTGTATAATTTCTAGGAGGCTGGTGTTTTAAAAAAAGGGCATAGACGTGGGTGTATGTGCGTGTTTTGGGAGCGAAGGGCATCTATATTTAAATGTTCCTGACAGATTCCGCTTTTCTGTCTCTGTTACAGTTCCACAGATGTGTTTCCTTCCTGAAAATAAAAGTGGTACTTCTCTCTCTGTCTCTTTTATACACAATACAGGGAGGAGGAGGAGGAGGAATTGTGTTAAATTATCAGTAAGGCCCACAGTGGTTTTGAGGTGGAGTGCCACTCACTCCCTCAGCATGCATGACCCTTGACCGCTCTTGCATATTCCCGGACAAAATCCACAGAAAACTGACTGAGAACTCAAATCTCAAGCTGTTTGGGTTGTGAATTTTGAAATCCAACAACATCAATTGAAAGACCTTAGTTTATATTTTACAAGCTACAATGTACAGGTCACAAATAATAGTCTGGTGCTGTTTTATGAACCAGAACTCTCAACACAACACCAAAACAGGCTTGGTGTTGATTTAATGTTAACTATATCTGACTCCTGTCATTGGTTAGAGCAGCCACTGTGTCTGCAGCGCTAGCAGTTACTCAGTAAATAAAGTGTAGCATTAAATTAGCTGTACTGTCTGTTTTCTACATGTCACCCTTTAATACTCATACTTATACTTCACTTTATACAGGTCGGCGGCTATGTAATTTCTAATGACGCTCACAAGGTTTCATTGTCGAACAAATTGCTTTCTGTTCATCCCCTACTGTTTACTGACAGCCTACTGTCAACACTCAAAACAGAAAACAAAGAAAGAGTAGGCGTATGCACGCTTCAGTGTGCACAGTCATATAAATATATAACATGCATTAACAGTCAAAATCTGGACGCCCTGACCGAATGTATTTTTTCTATAATCTTAAAATGTTTGTCAAGAATGCATTAAATGCATTAAATGCATTAAAGTTTTCAACTTTCTATTAAATCAAATAATGCATAAAAATGTGTAATGTTAATCATATTAAATAAGCATATTAACTGATTTCTGACACTGAAGACTGGAGTATTGATGTTGCTCTGTTCACAACAATAAATTACATTTTGCAATACATTTACATAAATGAAAACAGTTATTTTAAACTGTAATAGTATTTCAGTGTATTGCTTTTTTACTTATTACCTTTTTAACTCACAATTTTCTAGATAGACTATTAGTGCATCGCAGTTTTCACTTTCTAAAATCTGGAAAACATTAAAGAAAAGAATAAGGGGGTGTGTCCAACTGTTTGACTGGCAGTGTGCATAAATATGAAACAAGCAAACTGGAAGTATGCCAGCGTGCCCACGTATTACCGTACATGACACATGGCCGTAAGATTAGATCAGTGTGTGTGTGTGTGTTCAAGAGAGCGAAACAGACAGCACAAAACGACTCTTTCCTAGACATGAGGTCATAAGAGCGCTAAAACAAGGTTGGCAAGGGCAACAAATTTAAGCGACCCCTCCCCCATGTTGATTCATATGTTTGTGTGTGTGTGTGTGTGTGTATGTGTTGCAGGTTTTTCAGATTTCCACCTGTGGAACACTTTCACCCTCGGGCCACTGTAACACGCGCAAACATCGTAAAACACCGTAAAGCCACTCGTCATCATCCCAGTGTTGAAATCACAGAGTGTGTGCGTGCACAAGCAGTGTGTTAAAACATCCCTCACCAGCTCATATATGTGAGAATGACAAAACAGATCCGTTAGTTATCACATTAATTAGAGTATTGAGAATGAAAAAAAAAAAAAAGAAGAAATACATTTTCCTTTTGCTTCCAGTTTTGATAGGCTTCCTACTAAAACAGGATGTCCGGGGGCAGATATATTAAAGGACTCTACATTTTGTGTAGGACGAACCAGTTTGCATCACCCCGGTTTCCTCAACAAAAATCATTTTTCCATTGTCTTTTGGATTACTGCAGAAAAATGCTCAGCGACCAGAAAATATTTATAACTCTTACACGTTTTGTTTAATGGCTAATCAAACACAATGAGCTATTTAAACACAGTTTGAGTTAGAAGTATGATTATACACATAATAAGGCTATGAATGTGGACTAAACGAGTTTCCCCTGAAAAGCCACCACCAGTTAAAAACTGACTTTAAGTCAAGTGTTAAAAAAATCAGCAGGCGTTATGCATACTGATGCATTTTATGTTATAGAATAACACATGACAATATCTTGAGCTTGTGCAAACCACCTTATATCAGTCTTTAAATCAAAAGCCATTGACTTCAGGACAGTGGAACTCAGTTTTGGCCTGCGGTGCGCTATGGGTTTTAGTTTATATCACAGCCATGATTTTCCACTTGCTGTTGTTTGTTGAACTAACAGTAAGCCAAACAGTACTGTAGCGCAAACAACAGAGCGCTAGCAACAAGGTCATGGGTTCGAAGGGAACGAGCGTGCTAATGAAAAAAGTGTGCTTTGAATACAATGCAAATGACTTTTGATAAAAGAGGAGTTGTTAAACTTAGAAAGTGTTTTATTTGACATTGCAAGTATTCCTCAGCAAGCGCAGGATGAGTCATTATTATTTTTGGTTTGTTTTCCTGGAACAGAAACACTAAAGTGTCAGTTAAATACAATTCTGGCAACGCATACAGGTGCATTAGTATATACTGTAGATGACCTTAAAACTAACACACATGGATTAAAAGTCAGAAACTACCATTTGATTTGGCGGGTTGGTGATTGGCAGGATTAAATAAACACGCCATGTGGAGTGTCATTATTTAGCGCTCTTATCTGAGAGGGTCGTGAGAGAAAGATGGATTCGTGCTGGATAATTATGTTGGATCATTTCTACAGAAATTAAATGTTAACGAGTTTAGCAACTTCAGCTGGCTAAAACTGGATTGTGTGCTTCATGTTTGTAAACAGCTGCTGAGACTGAGGTAATGGGATTTGGTTGTGACTTGTATGAGCAAGCACAGAACCAGTTTGAGTGTTTAACTTTATGTTCGGTTTCATTTAGCTGCTGACAGAAAAGATAAACCAAATCTATTGCCAAGAATGTACATTTACTGTAGGTTTAAGCAAAACAAAAATAAATTATGACAAAATATTAGTATATGGCACATTGTGTGTGTGTGTGCATGTATGTATTATTTTCTAACAAATATCTGTTTATAGTGCTACAACAAAAGATTTCCTACAAAGTAAAAAAAATGCATAATATTAGTGTAATATAAATTTGAATTTCTATTGAATATAAATAGAAATTTGAATTTAATTTAATTAATATTTGTCATTAATTAATTCGGTGATTTCATTTTTTTTTTAAGTAAACATCAAAAAACATGATTAAAAAAATCTTTTACATTGGGTTTATTACATTTATTAAAGAAAATTTATTAATTTATTAAAAAAGCAGCACTTACTAAGCTACTAAAACATGCTTTCATAGATTGCCCAGAATTCAACAGAGTAAGAAATAAAATTAGAAATAAAAAGATACTGTAAGGACATCTTTGATTAAGTTAATGGACATTAAGTTAAAGTCATGGCCTTTTTTATTGCCTTTTCAAAATATAAAGTGTTTATAGAGTGTTTTCCAGGTAGCACAGTTTGCAGCTTTCAGCACTGAACACCACCGAAGAACAAACAAGATACAGAGGAACACTGCAAGATATTTCCTAGTCATCCAGCTGCAAGGCTCTCTGAGGGGGACGTGGGCCGTCCTGAGCCCCGGGGCCCCTCACTGCAGCTGGGTAACCGTAGGGTCAGCATCCCCCGGTCCCGTGTGTCCAGAGAGGTGTGCTGATGTGAACTGACAGCATCCTCCTCACACACACATGCCCACGGACGTCCCCGCAGCATCATCACATGACCTCGCCTCAGCGGCCCGGGGACGAAACAACACCCCAGCTCCACATCCAAAAGAACAGTGCTTCTCAACACAAAAAAAACTGAAACAAGTGGAGGATAAATTAATCAAACTCCCAGTCAAGCTGAAGGCTGAGACCCCAACTTTAATTTTTTTACCGACTAAATCTTGGAGTTGTTTTGGAAAAAAAATGTATGTGCATTTAAAACACTATGATTTGTGTTTCATTACAGTACCTTGAATTGCCTTTTAATGACAGAAAGCTAGTTCAAGCTGCTTTGGTGTTTCTGAAATAATGATTGAGGCAGTGACAACAAACCTGACATCTTAATGCCTCGGGTTTTTCCGCTTTTGGAAAATCACAGCAACAATATCTTATTTTTTGCTCTTTTGTTGTGCTAGACAAAAATGATATTCGCTGTATAGTTTCCACCCATGACTGGTTTCACAAACTATGATGACTTTCGAACCCTGGAGATGGATAATGACTGCACTCTCAGTGCTCCTCAAAAGCAAGCGAATCCCAAGAAAGACATTTATTACGTGGAATCTCTATGTTAAGGAAGGAGATGTTTGGGATTCCATGAAAAGCAGCTATTTTCATATCTCTGGTTTTTCTAACTAAACCAGTTTAACTGCTGTGGTGACAATCGAGCATCACACCTACACAGGTATGAACACTGAGCATGCCAAACACACCCATACACCCACTGTTTCCTGTTTAACACACACACACACACACACACACACACACACACAGTCTGGTTTGCCATCTTCGTGGGGACTCTCCATAGGCGTAATGGTGTTTCTACTGTACAGACTGTATGTGGTATTGC
>JAUCNO010001731.1:63726-76973 GCA_032353835.1 Enteromius viviparus | reverse complement strand
GGCGCCCGTCATTCTATAGAATGCCTAGGGATTGTATAGAATGCCTAGGCAAAGTATGCAACGTTTTGACAAAAACCTGATATTTCACACTTTGCCTAAAACCGTCAGGCAATTTCACACATTGCCTGTAACATATACATATAGTTCTTTCACTGTCAGGCTATTTGTCTCATCTCACGTTAAGGAAAATGGTAACATACACACATATACAGAGGATCTGGAAAGTATAAGAGCCATTGAAATCATCAAGCTGTCTGCTATGCATTAAATAAATGGTGGACGTAATGAAGACCTGTCCACAGCAGACAAAACAACCATTATTCTTGCTAACTCTCACTCTTAACCTTGGAATAATCACTCTTCTTTATCTTTTTCTTCTTTCTTAAAGTAAAAGCTACTGATAAGTCTCAGACTTTATAAAAATGACACATCTGACAGGAGATAAGAAAGAAGATGAATGTAGAGGAGAAGTGTAATAAATGAAGACAGAGTTATTGACGGGCCCAGATGGTGCTTTGACGTACTGGTGACAGCAAGGTACGTGTTCGTCTGGATCTCTCCCGCTAAGTTGCGAGCGAAGCACTGGAACATTCCGGTGTCGTCCGGGAGCAGTCCATTTATCTGCAGACTGCCGCCCACCAGGACTCTGTAACGAGGTGTCTTCACGGGGCTTATGGGTACAGCATCCTTATACCACACTATATCTGGCTGAGGAACACCTGCAGGGGTGAAGGAAGAGGAGTGTTATCTAACACATCCACACACACTCTCTCTCACACACACACGGCAGAGGTGCACAAACTCACCGCGAGCTTGGCATGGGATGTCTACAACCTTCTCCATCTCAGCAGTAATGTGTCTGTCGGGCTCCTTCACAAACTGAGGATGTTCTGCACAGAGTTCAGTTGAGTCAGTCGTGAAAGTACTTGACCAGACTGATCTAAAACACTCAATGACACTGAGATATAGAGAATGTGCAGGGCCTTCAGAATACGTTTGCCTTCATTATTGTTGCAGGATAAAATGAATCATTCAGGGCTTGTTTTTTTGCTTGGCTGTCAAAAAAATCATTGTAACATTTGCTTTCTTTAACAATCTACTGTGTGTACGGTGGAGTATTTAATTATCTGATATGACAGATCACACTAGATGCATTAATAATGTGCAGAAGCGTCATCCCCGCTCAAACTGAGGAGGCAATTGTGCATTTTTGCCCCTTTAATAATTAAGTTGTACATGAATATTCAAATATGGTAAGTTAAGAAAAGCTAATATTTTATCCAGTAAATTCCTGATGATTTTGAGGCAAAGTTTTATTTATGAAACATTCATTTGTCATAAGATATTGGACACCTCCAAGGATATTATTATTATTACATAATTATTATAATTATTACATAATAGTACATACATTAACATTACATATTCATTTAAATATCATCCTTATGCAAAAACGTCTTTCACTGTTCATAATGTTTTTGTTTTCAAACAATTAAATTAATCAAAAGTGTATTTCAATATTTCAAATAAATGCTGTTTTTTATGTTCTATTCATCAAAGAATAAAAAAAGATAAATAAACATTAAGCATCAAACCAGCATATCACAATGATTTCTAAAGCATCATGCGACGCTCAAGGCTGCAGTAATGATGCTGATCATTCAGAAGGACTAAATCATTGGCAATGTATTACAGCAGACTTCACAACAACTATTACAACAAGACTTCTTTCAAAAACATCTCTAAAATATCATACCAACACCATTCTCATTCTCATAAGAAACAGCACAACAAATAGCAATAAAGATCAGGGCTGCTCTTCTTGAGACCCAGGAGCTGTTTGAAGAAGTTACTGTGTGGAAAACACCTGGACAAGTTTATAAAAAAGACTGGCGAACTTAGAATCTTCCTTAAGGCACCATGAAGCCCATCATAACAAAAGGAAATAAACACAGCACAGCCCAGACAGCCCTAGGATTACGCTATCTCAACAAACCGAGCAACTGGACCTCGATACCTGTCAAAGTACCAAAAAAACAACGGCTGTGTGAGGATCTAAATCTGTTCAAAAAACATCAATAATCTTAAGCTCTTCCAAGATACACTTTCCTAGAAGCCATTTCTGAGGAAGACCGATGCCAAGATTCATCCAGAGTTTGCTGAAATCCAGATGAGAAAGCGTTAAACCTTCTGGAGGAACATCGCTTGCCTAAACTTGAAAGAAAAAAAAAGCACTGGTCCAACACCTGAGTAATATTATCCTTACCACAACTCATAATGATAATGTTTTTTCAGTTGCATCTAAAGCTACATGAACAGGCCCAAATACAGGCAAATCCTTGAGAGAACCTCATTCAGCCTGCCAGATATCTAGGTTTTGTTCATTTTCTACCAGAACAATGACCAAATGCACACAGCAGTGGAGGATAAAAGAAGGTTAATATTTGCAATGGCCCCAGCAAGAACTTTGACTGGAATCTAATTGAAATCTGGTGCAAGACTTAAAAACAGACACATCTGGTTAGAGTTGGAAGACATTGGTAAATAGATGAAAATGAAACAACAGTAAATGTGCATGGCTCAAAGAGACATACTCAAGGCTGTAATTGCTGCAAGAGGGCTAGTATTTATTCTAAGACATGAATACTTTCATAAATGAGTCTTTCATCTTGGAGAAATTAAGGTTGTTGAATTTATATTTTCTTTTTGTTTGAGGTGCATCTGTGATGACATGAAGATTAAAAAGGGAAAAAATGATGCACAGGAAGAAAGAGTAACATGAGGTTACCCAAAACGTGCAGATACGCTCCGGCGCTGACAGAGGGGGCGCTACTGCTCCGGAGGGAGGCTTCACATTCGTAGTAGCCGCTGTCACTGACCAAAGGACCGCTGATGGTCAGACGCCGGCCAAAGTCCCGGAGGCCTCGGTTTACCAGCACTCCATTTTTCCGCCATGTAATGCTGAGCTTAATGAGAGGCCTGAAGGTAGAGAGAGAAATACGGATAAACACAAGCGGGGAATGAGAGATAGGACGGGCCTGAAGGAAACAAATAAACAGAATTGAGTTTTAATAGTTTGATAGAGGTCATTTTGAGTGCTTGTGTACACAAACACACACACACCTTGCATTGGCCACACACTCCAGTGTGACTTCAAACGTGCCCACCATCACACTGGTGTTCCTTGGCGGGATTATAATAGAAGGAGCGATGGGGTCTGCTGGGCCACCAACGTCTGAAGAGAAGCAGAAGAAGATTACAAATGAGATCTCAATAGTTTTTCCTAAATTGGTTCAAGCTTGCCGTCTGTAAGACACGACTCAAACTGTAAATTGGCATCCCAGACTACTTAAATACTGAATATTTAATAGAAATAGATGTTTATATGCAATGCTGTTCAAACAATTGGAGTCAGAAAGTTCTTTTAAGTATTTCTAACTTTTACTAAGCAACGATGCACTGAAACAATCAAAAGTGACAGCGAAGATATTTATAATGTTACATAAGAGTTCATATTAATTCTGCTGTTTTGAGCTTTCTGTTCTTTAAAGAAGCCTTTATTTATCAAATTAGCAAATTAGAATGATTTCTGAAGACTGGACTAATGGACTAATATACACATCAAAAAGTGATGTCATACGATTAATTGCAATTAATCGCATCCATGTTCAAGCATCCTTGAAGCGGTGTGAAGTCGGCACGTGCATCTGAACCGCGGCTAGTGCTGCAGTAGGCTACAGTCATATTTTCCAGTGTTCTCCTTCGATAAGATAAGATAAACCATGCAGATATTATGTTTTCAATGTATATTTGATTTTTGGCATGCGGTATCCTTTGTCTGTGTGTGTGTGTTCGCTTTCGGAAGTTGCAGAGACTGGTGCTTTGTAAAAAAAAAAATATATATATATAATATAAACATGTAAATTTAGATATACACTTCAAATAGCTATGGGTTAATTGATTAAATACGAAATCTGCAAGTTTCAACGGTGCTGCGATGCTTTGTTTACCGTGGTAACCATGGAAACGGGCTATAAAAAAGACTCCGCCCCCTTCCCCCAAATATTAAGTTATACTAAAACTTAAATTTTTCATATTTATATGGTATTTTAATCAAATTACATGGTATTTTAATCAAACCCAGCTTTGGTGAACATAAGAGCCTTCTTTCAAAGAATACAAAACAAATCCAACCTTTGTACATCTTAGAGTAAAATTGCTTTGTGATTGTCAGCTGCAAATGAGCTTGTTTACTATCTTTATCATGATTATCAGTGTGCTTTTCCAAAGAAAGTATTTTCCTGATCAACAGTCAACGGAAAAACTCAAGCCCCGACCTTCGTTTCCTTCTGTCTAAATCCTGTTTTTGCTTTGAAACACGTGAAAATATTGAAGTAAATGGATTACCAAAAGCATTTCACAGTGAATATAAATGAAGAGCAAAGGGAGACTTTCTGTATTCTCGTGCTCATGAGATTGTACTTGTGAGGAAAAACGCCTTAATAATCTCCCATGTGTCTTTCAAAACAATACCACCAAAAAAAAAAAAAAAATCACAAAACAAAAGATTTCAGTTAAAGATCCCATGAACGTTTCTCATCTAAATTCTTGCAAGCCCAAATCATGTGAGCTCTACTTCTAGTATGAACCTCACAGCTCCACGCTTTTACGGTATGTATACATTTTGCGTTGGTTATGCAGCGAACGGCCGCTCCATGACCCCACTGGAGCCATTTGGGAGCCTGTGCCACCTAGAACCAGAGAAACCATTTAAACGAGCAATCTCTGAGCAATAAAAGAGAGAGAGAGAGAGAGAGAGATAGGAAACCAGAATGAAGGTGCAGGTAGTGAAAGTAGGCAGACATAAAGATAATCTTAAAGCCCAGAGCACTTGTTCGTCTCTTTCTCACAGCCCTCTCTATTATGTGCTCAGTATTATATATGTAATTGTCTGTACACTCTCTTCCTGTAGGTGCACTGTAATACCTTCGCTAATGTGCCGTGCTGCAGAACGGGGCCTGATTGAGAGACGCAGTCGACATGATTAAATGCCATGCAATCATTTGCCAGCTTCTGGAAACCTTTAGCTGTCCATTGATTCTCTGCCCTCAATCAGTGATCTCTCTTTTCGCCTGTCTTGATCTTATTCCCCTTTATTTGCCTCCTTTTCCATACTTGGACCCCTGGATAAGAGTTACAGTAGGCCACGGCCTCACAGAAGGACTTTATGGTCTTCCTCTCTTTTTCATAAATCTGTTTTTGTGGGGTCTATTAAAGAGAGGGGTTGTTTTTATGGGGGTGATTAATCTCCCTGTCATTGTGGCACCGCAGGACCACAGCTATCATACAAAGCTCCATGAAGCTTCACCACACGCCACATACTCGCAATCTACTGCGCAGCGAGTTGGGGAATATTGATTCTTGAAAAGCTGAAGTCTGGCCCAGTGTGGGCACTACATTAGGTGTCATGCACGGACACTAGGGGGCGATGGAGTTGTTTACTTTTGAGTATGCCAGTTTACCTGTTGGGTAGTGTGAAAATTAAGTTTGCAAATTAATAAGAGTGCCTGGCAGTTTCTGTAAAAAGCGTCAGCACATTGAGAGGCGGACTTGTGTAGTAAATGCGTGTTCGACTCCAGCATGTTCTTTATCCTTTCAGGTTTGTTCTCCAGTATTTGTATCAAATAAAATTATTTTTTACAATATTTCACAATGTTACTGCTTTAACTGTATTGTTGGTAAGACTTGGTATGTAGTGACCATGCAACATCGCCAAGGTGCTGTTAAATGTTTTACTTCAATTTAAAATCTAAGGGTGTACAAGTACTGTAAATATTTTAAATAAGTAGTTCAGCTGACTAATAAGTTTGGGAATCCTTACCCTAGGAGGTCGCAGACAGACAACATGTGTTGATGCTTTATTCAAAACTCACTTTCTACATTCAGGACAATGGGCTGGCTGGTCTTGTTCTCTCCGTTTTTGTCGTTGACGGCTTGAGCGTAGTACCTGCCCGCGTCAGGGGCCACGGCAGACAGGATGACAAGGGTGTTGTCCAAAGTGAGGGCTCTACGACGTCAGATACAGAACAGTAGTCACAGAACTAAAAAACACAACAAACGTGTCAGCAAACACACAGCGGCGCTGAGGAAAACTGTTTACGGCCAATAGGCTGGGACGGTAATGCTATTTGCATTGAAGACTCGAGTGGATAAGTGTTTTAGGATTGCTGGAGCTAAAATGCAGGTCATGCATGAGTGCGTGTGGTTAAATGAGAGTCGACACTTGGAGTGCAGCGAGATTAGAGCTTGTGTATCTGTCAGCACAGGCCTGATCAGCCCAGATTAAACCGACTCCAGAACAATTAGAGCGAGGGCTCTCACAGACTCCAAACCAAACGCGCTGCGGAATATCAATGCATTGAAGGAGCAACAAACAAGCGGCAAACAAATCGTATGCTGTCAGGCCCTCTCACAATCATATAGGACCATTACTGCTCAACAGACACAGAGAGAGCGAGACAGAATGAAGCTCGGAGCAGCGCCGCTGGAACCTCAGATGTTTATATAACCCCTGCCTCAACGCTCGGCGGCTCATTGGGGATTCCTCATATACTCCAGCTGAAAAACAGTGTCTGAATGTTCTCCAGCTAGCTGTGGAGGGGGGGACACAATTCTGAGTGTCTAAAGCCCTCACGTCAGATGTGACATGCCGGACGATCAGCATGAATTATAGATCATCAAACATGCCGGCTGTTTTTGTCGAGCCTCCTGCTGGCGGATGAGGTAAATTGATCTCAGGTGATTACGAAGACCTTTCTAACACGGACTGCGCACACACGTACTCGGGCGCAAACTCTGTCAATCATCCAAGGTCATCAATAAAGGCCTTTTGTCCGCTTTGTCTAATTGGCTCCCATGTTGCCGGCTTCCTCTGTAGCCTTCAATCACATTTAGTCTAAAGTCAACAGGGGTTCTTATTATAACCGACTTTATCAATGAGAGATTCTGCTGTAAACACTCCTGGCGTGTTTCTGGAAGTTCCAGAGTAATTATACAACAACATTGTACTCTGTTTCTGTAAGCTATAATAGCCTATCTGTAAGAACGGGGGGCCATTAAGTTGACTCTGATCCACAAATGAAGAGAAGATTACATGCGGCTGCTGGGGGGGATCTTGCGCCCGTCTCTGAACCATGTGATCCCGGGCCGCGGAAAGCTGTGGATTTGTGGGGGGAAGATCATCGCCGCCTCCCCCTGGGACACCACCTGAGACCGTTCTGCCTCCACAAAGCCTTCCATGTCTGAGAAACAGAGAGCATAAAATCAGGAGGATCAGGGAAAGTGAGAAAACAAAACAAGAACGGGCATTGCGACTCATTGTGACAGGAAACACAAAGTTCCAATCTTGCGATATGACTCTTTTGGCAACTAACACTTAAGGCTTCATTCTGTGTTTTTTTCTTCTGGGTCCTGCACAGAGTTAAGTGTGCAAGTCTTTCAAAGTACACGGCTTCGGCCGTGAGTGTAGATAGACACTTTCTTTTCAAATGGTTAGGTCCCTCGCATATGTACTGTTGTCTGTGCAGTCATGATGACAATTCTGAAAAATAGAATTATATAGCGTTGTTTATAGACAGTGGAGTAGTCACCTTTATTTACAGTATATAGTGCTTTTAACAATACTGATTGTTGTCCAAGCACTTAACAGTATCAAATTGCAGAATTATCAGTGAAGTATAATAACAAGATTAAAGGCTCAATTTTAAGTTAAAGGCTTTATGTTTTTAAGAACATTTTGCTAAAGTTCCTAATGACTTATTAATTATTGAATGTTCTCTAAACTTTCAAAGAGTCCAGTTTCTTTAGGCCCCATTGACACTAGTGCGTTTTTACTTTAAATTGCATTACTTTTGCTACGGTTACGTCTTTTGTTTACGTTACTCCGGCATTTTCAAAGTCAAAAACAGAGACTTCTGAAAATGCTGGAGATCCTGTTTTAGTGAGAAAACTAAGTTGTTGCATTTTAGTGTAAACAGACCAAAACGGAGACTTTTGAAAATGATGGCGTGGCTGTCCACATTCGCTCTGTGTATCTGCGCTAAAATGAACAAAGCAACAAAACCGCCAATCAAAATATGTCAGAATCCATAAACCTAGGTATTAAATTGCGGTACTAAATTAATCATCTCACACTGTTTGCACTGAAGCTGCCTCAAATTATTATCACTTATCTAAAGCTGTAATCAGATTTACATTTAATGGAATAGATCCAAATATTAAAATAGGAATGATAAGGAATTTCGTAACTAGTTTGTAACAGAAAGCTGCTTGGTACTTTTAAGTACTTCAAGTATTGCCTAGTAATTCCCTTTTTGCTCTGTTAGCAAAATTGTGCTAGTGTGATATCTTAAGCGATTGCACTTACAAAGTTTTAGGATTTCCTGTTTGTATGGTGTCAGGATATGACGTGATACTTACAGGCGACCTGTACTTGTGAACTCCTCTGCATCAGAGCTCCCACCCTGTTCCTGACGATGCATCTATAGAAGCCAGCATGAGAGCGATCCAGTGATGGAATTACATACCTGGTAAAAGAAAATCGGAATCTCATCAACCATTGTTTGCTACTTTTCATACTCACAGCATGAGAGCTTGCAGCAAACCCAAAGCACTGGCTATAACAAATGGCCTATGATTCAAAATCGATTTATTGGTCCATAATTAATCAAACAAAGCTTCTGCTGGAGTGCAGATCAGGCTGCGACATTCAGCCAGCTCAGGGTGTTCATGGGTAACCTGTTGAAGAAAGAACCCTTATCAACAATAGATAGGAACCCTCAGGCAGCCAATCACAACAAAACACAGGAGTGGCCATTAACACTTCAGATAGAACAAAGTAGAGAAATATTTATGTGGATGTGGGTAGGCTTGGATTATGGATAGGGCCAGTGCTCCGGGGCCTCTAGCTAACAGGGGCCTACAAAACATCGGTTTGGATGGAAACTTAGCACTAGAGTTGCATACAATGCAAGATTTCTGCTGACCACTGGGAGATCTGGCACTCTTGTGAATGAATTTATAGGGGCCCCTCATTGCATGAAGTGCGAACTGACCAACTTGATTTCACGGCAGTTCGTACGTATTTTACAAGGTGGCAAATTCGTACAAATTCTAACAAGCCTCCATCTTGCTTTTATTCACTCTGCATAGTTAACACAAAATATTCACTGGGGGCACATTTTTTTAACCCTTGAAAATAAAAATAGCGCTGGAAGATATTTATAAAAACTATTTTGTTAGACTATTATTGATATACAGAGATCAAAATTAGAGAACCTAAAATTTCCTAAATGCCACGGTTACTGCTTAGTCCTATTTAAAGGCAGGGTAAGCGATTTAAAAAAAAAATGCTTTAGGAAACACACTCGGGGCAGAGTACCCAAATAAACTTGTAGCCAATCAGCAGTAAGAGGCTTGCCTACTAATGAAGTGAAGGAGAGTCCATTTAGTGAACAGCCGAGCAGTATGACATAAATATACAAAACAAAAGAGGAAAATGTCTTTGGAGTAGGATCCGTGTAAATATTGAATCTGCTTTCCAGCGCTGAAGAGAAGTCAAGTAGTGGAAGACCTGTGATCAGAGGCTA
Organism: Enteromius viviparus; assembly: GCA_032353835.1. NCBI lineage: Eukaryota > Metazoa > Chordata > Actinopteri > Cypriniformes > Cyprinidae > Enteromius > Enteromius viviparus. The sequence continues at coordinate 67,326 of JAUCNO010001731.1, read as the reverse complement.
AGATTGCTTTGGTTGTTCTGAATAGATGAGTGTCTACACCAAACGCCGTGCTACAAACAGATCTGCCTACACTAAACGCGATAAAGTAAGTGACCATTGAAAATCATTTGTATTTGTGTCAGCACATCATAAACTGAACATGGCAGCAGTGTGCTGGTGGAGATTTGTCGCGCTGCTCATGTCTGGTGTAGACAGCATCACTGATTATAATGGCTATAGTATTATGTCGCACCACACGCATACCGTGTAGACCACAGACATGTGTTTCAGTCATTACTATATGGTGAATGACGCCAAGTAAGTCCACTAAAAGGCCGGCTTACGTATCAAAGCCCATAGAAACAGTTGTTAAGGAGGCATCTACATATATCTATGCTACGGCGTAGCATTGCTTCTGCTTTGTTTCACAAAATCAATCATTGCCAGGGTTGCAAAGGCTAAATATATGTGGGGTGGAACTACAAAAACAGGGGTGAGATGCTTTTGGGGTAGGGCGTGTACTAGTTATACTAGTTATAGCAGCCTAACTTTTCAGATTTCACTGACTTAGCAAGATTGCAGATAGCAGGTTGTCCAGATTAAGGCCAATAACAGTCACAGCATTAGAAGTTGGTCGTTCCAAATCATTATTTCTAGAAGCCACAACTGAAATTCTTAAAATTTTAAACGGTGAAGATTACATTTTTTGGGGGGACAGAAAGTGTTCATAAATTGTTCTCTTATTCTGATCTCCACTATATATGATAGATAGGACTATTCAACCAGCATTGAACATCCTGTCATCTTTTGCTCAAAGTCATACCAGTCTGCATGGATTTTATTTTTCCTTTGAAATACAAAAGAAGATATTTTTACCAGACGTCATAGTTTGGAATGACATAAGGGTGATTAAATGACGACAGAAATATCCCATTAAGATGACTGTGCAATGTGAGGGGTCTTGGACATGTTTTATTCATGTCCTTTAAACATCTGTCATCAAAGTCATGTATGCTATTGAAATAAAAGCTAAAACTAGGCGGCCATCCTGAAAACATGAAGTACGCAAGTGTGTGTTTTACACCTACGCACACTGCTTCAGTCACGAGCCTGTGGCAAGACCTATTAGTTAAATGGAGTGATAAAGAGAGAGCCGAGCATGTGGGCAGTGGCGCTTTTACTCAACCAGTCAACGCTGCCTCATTTTATGCCACCAGCTCTTTTTCCAAAACTTCGGTTTTCCTGCATTACCGGTCACAGGTTTAGTATGACCTGCTAAAGAGGTTTCAAGCTTTTTCTTTGATCGGTGGACGTGTGGAATACAAAGAAGAGAGCAAGTCTCGCTAAAAGAGGAAGCTATGCAAACTATGCATCAGTGTCTGAGACGTATGAGACCGCAGGGAAGTTACAACCACCAGGGATCTTTTGGAGATGCTCTGTGGACTGCGTCGGAAGCACTGCTATTGTCTTGACTGACAAGCAGAAAAGCCGCAGAGAGCAGGAACCTCTGAAAGAGGCCAGAAAACGTCTGACTCTACCCCTACTAAGAGTAAGCACTGCAGGTAGCTTAGACTTTGAGCTATTAGGACGCCTTATAATGCAAAGGCAAATATGAAAGAGTCCATTTGGGGTCCTGTGGTCAGCAGGTACAAAGAGTGCAGGAAAAGAATACAGCCAAGCCGCCTCGCTGCGACCAGAGAGAGGGAGAAAAAACACTTTGGCTTTTTTTATATATAAATATTACATAGCTCTTGAAGCTATTGAAGATAATTCACAAGGTACTCGGCTACCTGCTCTGTCTTGATGGATAATTCTGCACTGCCCTCACCAGGGATACAACATTTATGCAGAATACATAAAACAAAACATGGACGACAGGGATCGCTCAGGAAATACATCTCATTCTCATTTAATGTGAGCTGAGAGGCAATATGAGTGTGATTTCATGGCTGCGGATGGAATGAGGCAGTACAACTCAAGAGGATTACAATCCACAAACGCTCCCGACTCACTAAAAAGAAGGAAGACATCATTTAAATAAATCCCAGAAAAACTAAATGACATTTGTTGCAATTGAAACCGTTGTTAATGTTCTATTTGTGATAATAAATAAGCTGTCTGAGTGATAAATACATGTATGTTTTTTTTTTTTTTTATAACTACAGGCATCTTTGTGACCCAGGGGTTAATTTTTATTTAAATTAAAATATTTAATTTAGTAATATTAAGGTCATATAAACTTTTTCCCAGACCTTCATTATTTTCTTTTCTACTTTTTAAAAATGCTTTTTATTAATAGATTTTTAGTTTTATTCTTCTCCCAGACCCAGATGTTCAAATATGAAAAATTCACTATAAATAAAGTATTTTTATTGTTCATCATAACTGTAATTTGATCAAATTCTGAAAACAATCAATCAAATAATCAATAAATAAAAAATAAAAAAAACTATTTGTGTGGCTTATGTTTACAAAATACAGTATATAAATATATATAATCTGTATTTAGGACACATAAAGAGTTGTCAGATTCATCATTAAAATGTCATTTCTTTGAATAAAACACAAGAATACTCTTTTGTGTAAATGTCAAAATTAAAATGTCATCTCCATCACCATCACTATTTCCATCGCAAAATGTTATTAAACGCAATACATCATTTGAGATGTGACTTTGGGCTTTGAATGTTCATGATTTTCAAAGAAAGAAAGAGCTAGTGCACAAATGAAATTACCTGAGTGAAAGTGCATTTTCAATATGTCTACAGGGCCAAAAGCGCTCATAGTTGCAGAAACACTCATACTGCAGTGGGAAGATGAGAAGTGTCACCTGTACTCCAGGGAGAAACGCGTCAACTCTGTACCGTTGTAAAGCCATTTAAACTCCAGGGGCCAGCTGCCCTCAGCCATGCAGGTGAGAACCAAACGGTTCCTTTCCAGGTGGATTTGGGTTGCCACCGGCTCCATCTTGAAGTAGGGTGGGACATCGTCTGGAGAGAGCGAGAGAGAAAAAAAGAGGCTTAGCATGTTTCACTCAAGTAGGACATGTTCCTGGATCAACATGCTTGTTACTCCAGAGACAACATTTCTGTCAACCAATCCGATATATGGGTGAGATTTAGTGTCAAGCTTAGGGCTGAGGTTACATTTACATGTATTCATTTTAGCAGATGCTTCATCCAAAGCGACTTACAGACCAGAATAATACAAGAAGATTAATCCACAGGAGAAAACAATACATGTAGTCAGCATTCAGCTTCACTAGAATAATGTAGCACTTCAGCCGAAGTAAAAAATGGTTGAGAACAATGCTAGTTACTGTAGAGCTGGCATTTGATGGTCTTCTGGAAATGTCTTTTGTACATGAAAATGAGCAGATATTCCTTCCAAGGGAGAAAAGTATAATAAACGTATTTGATTTACACCAATGGTTCTCAACCAGAAGTCCGCTTGAGGGTGGGCCCCTAAATAAGTCTTTAGATTTACATTAAATGTACATTAAACTGACATTTCCCATACAACCAACATATTTATTAATTATTTTTTATGAAAACTTGTTTTGTTAAAGTACCAGTGGTACATACAGTATCAATGTGACAACATTGTATTCATAAAGTGTGC
>JAUCNO010001731.1:18081-61969 GCA_032353835.1 Enteromius viviparus | reverse complement strand
GCATCTATAATTGGGGGGGGGGTTATGTATTATTTTTGAACCATCTATTAACAGATCTCGGGTAAAGACATTTCAAGTTCATTTCAATTCATGTGGTGACGTCCAAATGAGTGACTTGTTTACTTTGTAATTAGTCCATCCATTGCCACCTGTTAAACCCATCCAGGCTTATTTACAGACCGGTTGTGAAAAAGACAGGTGGGCATTATCACATTGGCAGAGCAATCAGCCAATCATAATGCCACCTCTTCTCTCATAAGTATTTCCGTCTACATCTCGCCATTACCCAGTTTGACTTCTACTTGCCTTGCATGATTTTTTTATACTTTTTGTATGGCCCCCTTGGCTGCTAAGATTAAAAGCTAGTTAGTCCATTAAAGGTTTGAAGATAAACACGATTCCAGGGGATTCTGCTGTTTGGGTGAATGTTAGAAATACATTTCACCACCGAGTGTGAAGCTTTGTGCCCTCACTGTGACTGGCCTCACTCAGCGGATGACCGCAGGGCATGAGAGGAAATAGATCTAAAGATGGTTACAGTTAGCTGTGACTGTTTCCTTCTTTAAGCATTTTGATATTTATAGAAAGTGGCAACACGTCAGAGCTTGTACACTACCCATCAGGCTCCATATTCAACAGGCTGATTGTTTGAAGGAGATGTTGTTTACAAAGAAAGATGAAACATGCCTCACTTCTGAATCACATCACACCATGAGTGAATGAGAGAGACAGAAACATAGGCAAAAGAAGCCATTAAGAACGAAAAACTAAACATGATTTGACAAACTGAATTTGGCCTCTTAGAATATAAGACAATTTAAGAAACGATTTGTCTGCTGTGACGCTGAGGCGCTCTCTGGAGACGTCTGAAGTCTTGATAGAGGGAGGGTGAGGTGAGAATTTCAGGGGTCTGACGGGCTAAGTGAGGAAAGGTTTTGAAGATAACTTTAAGATGCAGTCGCTCCGCCTGCAAACCTGACAGAATGAGCTATAGTGTGCCGGGGAATCCATTCATCTTCAGTCTTTCTAAAACAGGCGGATTATACAGACTCTCAGACAAACACAAAGCCCTGCATGCGGGTGCCTTCAACCAGGAGACAAAGTGCTTTCATTTCCCTCACGAGGAGCAGATGATGGGACCTATCGATCGCAACCGAGTCGTTCTCTGTAGGTGACATGGATCTGATTGTCTTCGTGTTTGTGGAAAGCCAATTAAAGCTGGTATTAATTGAGGCAATAAGCTAGCAAGCCCTGGAGCTCTGTTGCAGGGTTGTTAAACATTGTGCTAATTTCTCTGGGCTGCGAGGTGCACCAAGAGGCATGTTACGCAGTCTCTCCTTTAGGGGGCAGGAGCAATCATATACAGAACTCCGTTTGGACAGAAAGAAAAACATTTACACAAGTGTATGATACATATTAACAGCTTTTATGGTCTGGCAACTTATAACGCTGTCTGTGAAAAGCATTTCCATTGCTATCTTCCCATTTGTTATTTTTGCTGTGGTCATGTGCATACGCGTAAAAAACAATCATTCACCCACATGCTCCCTTGCATGAAGAATGGGTAGTTCTTTTTGCCTAAAGGACTGAAACGGTAATCGGCCTAATCAAGCCTGATAAAACCCTCCAAATCATTGCCATTGGGTAACAGGCTCTTAAAAACAATGTCTCTGTGAGCAGACATGCCAGTCATTTCAAATCCACCCCCCACCCAGTCCTCGCTACCCCCCCCCACTCTGAGTGCACAGCGCTCGCCAACCATGCCACCACAGTCATTTTATCCTCCAGTAAATGCACTGCCATTCAGCACAGCCAGTGGAGAGGCTGATCCACTTAGCAATGCCGCACTATAAACATACCACCATTAGAGACCTCAGGTGCAAAATCAGGCTTCACATCGATTGGTTGAAAGCAGCATCCCCCCTACGACGATATGATGGACGGTTGCGCATATGTGTGTGTGTGTGTGTGGTTTGGCTGTTTGATTGTTTGTGGCATCTAGGCTGCTCGCAGGAAAGGAAAATCATGAGTGAGACTTTCTTTGATATCTCAATGGCTTCTCCTAGACAAAAATCTAATCAAATGAAGAGGAAATGGAGAGATTTATTCCTGTGAAAAATACCACTCAACAATGTCTTATACAGGGTCCATAGTTGCCAAAGTACTAAAATAATTAGAAATAGATTTCAATATAAACTCAATACAGTACAGACAATTTATATACTTCTCATCAAACGCTCTACTAAATTATCACAGTCATCTGTAATATGTGTTTTTATTGTATAAATCTGAACAATACTGTCTTTATACTCTATACCACAGGCATGTCTGGGTGCATATACTTATATAGATAAATAGCCCTTGCTGAAAGGTAAATTGATTCTAACAATAATGTATTACAACTCATTGCTTGTTTAGTCCACTGTCAAAACATTCAGCTGGCAGAGGCCGGCTGCCATTTTGTTTTCTCAGGTGGCTGAAACTTTTCCTAAACACCCTGTGGCAAGGACTACATTATTGGTGGCTATTAGTGGCTAATACCCCTGCTCTAATGTCTTACTGTAGGTTATCAATTGCCCCATGTGTGAGTGCTTTTTTTTTCTAAGGAATTTTAGGAGAAACACTGAGAGGTTTTTTAAACAAAACTGAGAACCTCTGCACAATTTTCCTCTGAGTGAGGCAGAACGGAAACCTTAGATTTCAAACTGCTTCTGAAGAAAGTTATGCTGTTTGTCTAAACCGTTAATGTTCGTGGTCGAGAGTTGTCAATAGGGTGAGGGCAGCTGTGTTGCTTTAAGCTAAAAAAAAAAAGAACAGGGTAGCCGAGTACACAAAGCTGTTAAAATTTCACTCCCATGGGTTCCTATTATGTCAGACGAAAGGTTATGCTAGCATGAAATGGAGGCAGAGCACAGACTAGTTCGCAGAGGTCTGACATTGTCCTCACACAGGAAGCTTCTTGGTGCTGAGAGCGATCTCCATATTGTAATGAGAATGTCAGTCAGTGCCTGTGGCCTCTTCGCTGTTTGAGCGCCAGGCTTTGATCTGCTGGGGCTCAGGCAGGGTTAAGCAGCTCTGTTTCTCACTCTCTAAAATCCTGCTCTGAGTGGGCGGGATAGGTCCGCAGGAGAGCGTGCCCACAGAGAGAAAGAAACCCCAGGTCAGGATGATACTAAACTCAGCCTTAATGAGCCATAACGCAGGTGCCATTTCTCATCAGGATCCCTGTGGTTTGTAACTGGAAGAAAAAGATAAAACTAAAGGAAGGTGCTTTTTTGTGTTGATCTTCATGGGGGGGCGGCAGAAGATAAGCTTGTCAGTGAGCACTAGGTGAAGGAAGTGTGCTATATTGAGGTTCCTTCCAAGCACTGTGTGTTTTGTGTGTGGGGGTGTTGGGTGGCGTGGATTATTGGTCCAGATGGAGAACCTAGGGGAGGTTCCTCTGCGATGAAGGAGCCCTGCGGCGGGCAGGCTGAGCTGGCCGGAGTCAGGGGGCGGTTAATGTTCTCTTCATGCTTGGTCGGGTCGAGACCATCAGTCTGCTTTGCCCTTATCCACCTTGCCACCACTGGCCACCATAGAAACGACAAAGAAGCACTTCCACTAACCTGACAGCCAACCTCGAATGGCAATGCTCCACTCAGGCTGCACACACAGAATTTTAATAGCTCCGAGACAAAGGCCACAGGCACCAGCCGGGATCCATAAAGCATGCCCCTCAGAGCTTTCACTGCACCATGCTGGCACGCAATCATACTCTTGGGACTCGGACGGAACACTTGTTCTGCCATTCCCTCCCTTATTCCAACACGATGTCCCCTTCTGCGTAATCCTCTGGCACCTGTGCATAAGCATGTTAGCCAAACCTGCTTTTCCAATCACAAAGGCTTCGAATAAATGTACGCAAGTTCTATTCAACCTCTAGCTCAAAAGTGTTTTATAGGAGGTGCCCTTTCCTGAATCATTGTAGAACCTTGGGGTAATGGTCACCTTTGATTTTCTTCGGCAAAAAAGACCACCGCTTGTAGTGCTTGTAGTAGCCGTGCTCCTAGCCCCTAGTCAGTGTATGTGTTTATCTGTCTGCTGGACCAGATGAGTGTACGAGACTGGCACAGGAACAATCCTGCTCGGTGCTCCTGGTCCCTGCTGAAGGTCAGCCTGATCTGTCACTCTCTTTCAGCAGCAGTTGTCACGGTGACAACCGGCACCCTGCCGATTTACACTTCATCAACTCTCCAAGCGTGCAAAGTGCCCTCCACCCTGGCAGCAAGGTGAAGAGCCCCATTACCCTTCAGGCCAAACAAGCATGTTGCCGCATTAAGACAAACACAGATGCAACAGCAGTGCGGCCGCAGGACTCTGGTCACCGTTACATTTAGCTTTCCGGTCCGCGTTACTGCGTACAGTATGTGTTGGTGTATTTATCTCTGGTGAGGCACAAGGGTGGGCGCTTCAGCAGGGCTCTTTTCTTTAAGGAGATTGTGACAGCACCAAGAAAGAGAGAAAGAGCTTTTATTTTACTGTTGTTGTCTTTCTTTGAAAAACACCACAGGTGTGTTGAATGAGGCGTAGAATAATAAAGGAACTCGGAATTACTTTGTTTGACTTCTGTTGCAATTCAATCGGTGGGGTAATTTGCAGTCTCTCATAGCTCTGAATTTCATTAGCTCCTCAGGTTTTCTCAGCACATCTGTCTATGACTGCAGTATGAGTAGGTTGCCGCGGGTTAATGGATGTGTAATTGATGCGATTAATTGAGGTGTAATGTAGCACGGCATTGCGATTTTGATCCAGGGGGCTGCGGGCAGCCAGTGACGTAACTCAAACACAATTAGAGGCGGCATTGAGCTATCAAATAGAGATTTAATTAGGAGTGAAGACAGAATGGGGGGCAGTCAATGGTCGGCAGATTGAATTACCCGAGCACAGCCTCCTAAAGGCGGCATCGACACAATGCCAGCACACATTCTTCCCCCGCCTTCTGGTTCTCTCAACACCTATCTATTTTCTTACCTTTTGTCACTTCTTCTTTCCCTGCCACTTCGTCACAGGCTCTGCCGCTGTGCATATGCTGTCTCCTTCCATTTCCCTCTATAACTACTCTTTCTGCTCACCTCTGTTTGCATCTTTCCCCACCTCCCTCTACTCTCTCTCCCTCCTGCTTCATCTGCCTTTCTCTTTCTCTGGTTCTCAATCTCGCTCTGACTGAACACCAGGGGATGCATGCGCCCTGGGACGTGTCTCTGATATCCATGAGATTAATTAGGCACCAGAGCGCTTGGCACAACACGGAGAAGCAACTGAGCACGCCAACCATCAATTAATGAGATGCCGTGCACCCTCATACTTCATCCACATCTATTTTTCACCCCTCTGTCAATGCCTCTGAGAATCCCAATCAGTTGCCCCGACTACGTGTCTCTCTTCATCCAGTGGACTCTGTGAAGTCAGATACTGTTTTGATGGACTTGAGTAGTGAGTTTTGGAGGGAGCACTGGGGTTTTAATGGTGTGTGTGCTGTAATTATGTGCCTACTTATAGAGAACTACATCTCAGAGCCTGTCTTTCCATCGGATTTAATGCAAGTAGGTAGGTGGCAAACAAAACCGGTAAATGAGTGCGCGAGCTACAAATTCACTTGATCTTACTGCGAAGATAAATTACATCATGGAAGCTGAAGGCATGCAAACACATCAGCGAAGTGTAAAGAAGAAAGATCGCAGGCAGGAAAGCACTCTGGCATGGCACGGAGAGGCAGCTACGAACTGTATTTAGAAAGTAGGGCAAAGAATAATGGAGGAAAATAACAAACAAAGGCATCGAAATGAGAATTCCACTGAGCCCCGGGTCATTAGAGTTAATTCTGCGCATTCTGCCATCTGCTGCGATTGTTTACACTTGCCTGGATAATTAGATCCTAATTAGTTGATGGGGTGGTGGGAAAGCATTCCATCCACACATTATTATTTCACTGGCTCCATTATGGTAGAGCACCTGGACGTATGACATGGCACTGTCCAAAACCTCGCTCACTAAATGCCGGGCTCGCAAAAGAACGAGTCAAAAAACAAACCAACAAACACAAAAATGACAAACATGCAGTGTAATTACGGGCTGATACGCCCTTTTAGGCTCCCCTACAGAAAATCACACATTGCATTCTTCGCGACTAAATGCCATCCGAGGCAATCATTTCAAATGGAAAGGACGGCCTAGGCCCCATCTGTTCAAGCAGTCATTTCACTGGGCCTTAGAGATACTGACACTTCAACAGCACAGAACAAGCTGTCGGATTCCTCCCGCTTTCTTCCAACCCCTCCCCTACACCTGAAACCCCTGTGTTGCAGAGATAGCGCACTTGTTAATAGTCAGGAGCTCTGCATTGTATCTGGAGGCAGGCATTGTAATATATGTGTGCGGAAAGGACGCTGATTGTGATTCTTATCATTGCGCGTGTGCTGGCTAGAGCGCCGCGAGGTGACTGAGTGAATGGCAGGGCTGGATGTAAATGCTAATGGCTGCATGGCTTTGACAGAGAGAAGAATTACCATCCACCTTCATTACATTTACAGCGGTCCGCGTGCCAAAGCAGACAGGGCTCGGCTTGGACACTGGTTTATTTATTTGTTATGAGGGTGCACAACACGGTTCGCATTAAGAACATCAGTCACATGCGTTTCGTATGGGAGGGACAGCGAAGGATGCACCGTCAAGGATACGTCAGCCATATTTTACATCAGAGTCACTTGAAACAGAGCAGCATCAACGCTCTGGGTTTTCAGAAAAGAGAGACAAAATATGTCCTCACAGAGGACAAAACAATATCGAGGCTAAAAACTGCACAGTGGCCGTACATCTGGGAGCACAAGCTGGTAACAAAAGAAGGGAAGAAACAACTTTGTGACTGGAGCAAGCAAGACACATGGGGAGTTGAAACGAGGTGACCAAACAAGAACTTTTGTGTTCGAGAACATTACACAACAATTTGAGCATACAAACAGCAGTTTCTCATCCCAGCCTGCTGATAGTCTACAGTATGTAATGGCACTCCATTACACACATGCACACACTTCCTACAGACCTTTTGACCACCATTTTCCCCCATCATTCTTCTTAATAGGGCTGTTGGTGTTCTCAGAGATGGTGTAATTATACCTCCCCTGTGACACTCAGTGACCCCACTTCTAGCTGCAGTCCCAATTCACAGAGAGTAAGCACTCCACATCCCTAAACACCTCATCACTGACCCCTGACCTCCATCATTCTGAGAGTTCTATTCCAGCAGGAACCCTGTAGCTGTGTTTAGACTACAACAGCCAGCTCTTTTTAGAAGCGGTGGGCATTTGGGCACAGATGTAGGTGCCGACCGTGCTGGACAGTGGAACGGAGCTCAGATACGGATCCTAACACTCAGACATTATGCTAATGACATTGTTCTCACACATCTTACATGTCTCCTCGCTGAATCTCATCTCACTTCTCAATTACCCAGATATTGTGCATCAGTAGCTGAGAGGGACTGCGCAGAAACAAAAGGAGAGAGGAGTTCTTTTCAGAACGCTAATTATTCTGTTTGCCGGGACACAATGGTGGCCGGCAATGGTCTTGCATGTGAGGGTGGGTGCAATTAACCTCTGTAGTCAGCAGAAAGCAGCAGCGTCTGGAATCTGCTCCGTGCTTGTGGTTAACATGGCACCCATATAGATAAACTTCCTGGAATTCTGGAGTTGAAGTAAGACTGACCACACCTTTAAAAATAGACTAAATAAGCATCTGGTTATACAAACACGGGAGAGGGCAAGACTGTGGTGCATGATGCTTGGAATCAGCATTTTGCTGTAAGAACTGCAGACGAATGTGGTTTAAATTCATGTGCCCTGGTCACAGGGATAGATTTCAGCAGCACAGGTTAGGGTCTGGCCAAGAGAAATATGCGGTGATGGGCAAGTTGACAGGTTTATTTAAATGAGTGAGTATTTTCGTTGTCTGCCACACATAAGGGTGAAGAATTTGAGGACAGCTGCTGGGCTTAATGACTGCTTTCAGACATCAAATGAATGTATGTCACATTAATGCTATCCAGGAGGAACCAGAAACCCACAGTTTTTTTTTTTACTGATTGAGTTTACACCAGCATCAGGCACAAAATTAAATCTGCTGACTTTTATGTGTGAAATTATTCTTTGAAAATGTTTTTGAAACCTAGATAGGAAGGAATCTGAGAGAAGTAAAATTTTCAGGAACCTTATAATTTACCAATTTGTGTCCATACAACGAAAATCAATGGATTGTTCAGATATTGTTCTGTGTTCTGAACAACAAAACCTTTGCATTTAAAGATTCGGGTAAACAACAGTATTCCTTTAAACCTTTTTACTGGAACCACATTTTACATCCAGGCACTGATTGTGCTTTATTCTAGTGGTTTAAAGCAATATAAATAAATTAAACACTGAAATAAATAAAAAAATAAAGAATACCCATTAATTGAATAGGCTTTTTATGTAAAAGCTAACAATTTTGTGCATGCACAGACTAAAGCATGTAAAGCAGCATGATTTACCAGCACAGAACAAACTAATGGAATCAATAGTAGTTTAAATATTGTCCTAGCATTAATCAAGTTAGCATGGGGACGTGAATAATAAGCCTAATAAGCATATTTATTTTGCTAGATGATTAGATTTTATTATTAGCATTTAGCATTGTTTTTCACTGAACATTCCAGTGAACCAACCAAATGGGGACCACTGGCTTAAAGCAGAATCAAATTAACCAAACTAAATGCATAAATACAGAAAGGGAAAGTTTGTGAACAGCAAGCAAAAGTTTGAGGTGAACGACATAGAACTTTTCTGTAGGGCAACGGCTGGCTCTACTGACATATCTTTCTGTCTTTCAGACTAAACTCTAAAACATTTGTAGTGATGTTTAATCACCAGTTTTGTGAAATGTCTGTCTTTTCCCGCAGCAAAGGTGAGATTCAAAAACCTTGCTGTAGGGGGGGGGGGAATATTTTCCACCCCACCCAGATGTCACACTGGCAACCTCCTACTAACAAATCCAATTTATATGCAAGAGTATTGGAAACAGCAGCCTGAGAGGTTCAATGCAGGGTTGAAGTTGTGAAAGTAAAATCAAGGTTAGCTCTATTTTTGACATCCTCTTATAAATATTCAGAAGCTCTTAAAAGACAGAGAAAGGTAGAGTGAGACAAAGAAAGAGAAAGAGAGAGCAAGCAATGGGGAGATAAACCGTAAGTGAGTGAGAGAGAGAATTATAGAGACAGCAATTTTACTTCTCACACAACGTCAGCTTTATCCCTGAGGAATGGAAATAACAATATTAAAATTAACAACACAACCATTTCATTTTTCCCTTTCTACCGTTCATTACATCAGTTAAACATTTTTGTGTTTATGATAATAATCTCCCATATTCAAATTCTCTCACCCAAATGACAGATTAAGGCCATTGGGACCCATGCCTCAGGGCCTCTGGTTATCAAGGGCCTCCAGCTGTAGGGAGGCTCTTGAACACCTGGAAAACTAGACTTGCCACAATGCAAATTAAACAAAGAACAAATTAAACTCACTGTATATAGTATACTGTAGTCTCATATACTGTATGTGCTTACTCTTGCAACCGCAACTTCAAAACTCTGTTCCACTCGACTGCTACATTTTATTTCTCACATTTGCTATGCTTTTTTTTCTCCTCCATTTTTTAGACTTTAAAGAGGCAGGTGCCCTAGAGCCTTGCAGGACCATAATCTGGCCTTTGTGGGGGGCCCCAGGCGAGATCATTAAAATGGGCCCCACCAGTGCAGAAATAATCTTAAAATAAAACTAGAACCACTGCAACGTGACTAGAGTTCTTTGGTTCCCAGAGAAAGTCCTAAAAATAATCGCCCTCCACACAACATGCATAAATGTTGCTCAACACATTAAATGATATTTTAGATTAGGAGAGCAGGGTGGCAAAACACAACTAGATTTCTGCAATCGATACATCGATTAAAGTTGGACTGACAGTTTTGTCACAGTTTGTACATTAGCATTTTCCTTCAATTACCAACTCATTTATTATGATTCTCAGCAGGCCCAAGGTGACTGTCTATAGTACTGATAAGCTGGACTGGTGAAAAATCTCAACTCTTAAAGGGTTAGCATACCCAAAAATTGAAACTACCGTCATTGATTACTCACCCTAATATTGTTCCAAACCTGTTAGACCTTTGTTCTTCTTCAGATCACAAATTAAGATATTTTAGCAATGACATTGTTAAAAAATTAAATATGACATCAGTTATTTTATGAAGACACACCACTTTATTTAAGAATTTATTCTCTGTGGTGGCAGTCTTTGATTTTACGATTGAACCTTATTTATTTTAATGATGTCTTTACTTCTTGTCTGGGCCTTGCCTTCTATGCAGGGTCAGAAAGCTCTTGTATTTCATCAAAAATATTGTCATTTGTGTTCCAAAGATGTAATGACAAAATAAATTTTTTTAGTTTTGGGTGAACTAACCCTTTAATTCTTGGCAAAAACTGTAAAGATAATAATATATTGCACTAGCTCATCGAAAGTGCTAACCGATGGCTAAACAAACAGTAAGAGACTGCTTTATTTCGTTATTGGTGCTACAGTGAAATTAGTATACTTTTTTTATTAAGTCCGAAAATACCACTGAATGATTTTCTATCATTTGTAATCCAGCACCAAACAGAGTACCCATAAAAGACCACTGACCTCGTACCAAGTGGCCTTTACCAAGCTGACACAAACAAACATCACAAAGCGCAGTAGATTCCCACTGTCAGAGTCGGTGGCTCTAATGTTTCTGGCGTCAGCCGGGATGAGTGATTTGGCGGATTAATGCTGCTTGCCACACTGACAAGAGTTATGGCCCACGATTTGCATCGTAAACGTCTGTTAGCTCTCCACATTTGGAAATGAATATTAGCAAACGACAAACTGACAGGAAGCCAGATGGGCGACGCTGGGTTGATATTGTCAAGGTTTTATTTTGCATATGTGAGACCCTTTTTTTTTACATCTACATCACTAAGCTGCAGTTAAATACACATAGAGAGTGTCTCTTTTACCCCGCCTCACCCCCCTCAACATTGTAATCCCAGGGATAATCTCCGTCTACAATATCCGAGATAGAAATGAATTGGTGGAGAAAATCGCAAATGAACATATTTAAATGAAACCCATTAGGGAATATTGGCGTCACAGTGGTGAGTAGCGCATTGGTATTTTAAACCGGCATTAAACGCTTCAGAATTTTATTAGAATCACTTAAACACAGTCATGCATACTTCACCGCGCTGGATTATATTAATACATTCAGATTTATTTATGAGCATTTTCTCAGATAGACTAAAGTACATTTTGATTTCAGATAAGAGCTGCCACATGGCAGAAAGCATGCTTTATTGAGCTCACATCAGAACTCAAGACAAAATTGAAACGATTACTGCCGTGATAGTCCACACGTGGCTCAAAAAGAGCACCAGCCATTTTAAAAAGCTCACAGAAATACATTTTTCGTAGGCTCTCAGAATCAATGGCCTACTACCTTTTCACCCCTGACATTGTATGCACACTACTTCGAATACTAACACCATTTTGCACTTCTCATAGGGCGAGTTCAACGTCAAGCATACATAATTCATCAGGCCTTCTCTGACGATCACTTTTGAATGCGGCTTTTCAAACTCAATAAATCTTTTCTGAATTGAAACGCCATAACTGAAACAGACAGGGCGGGAATGGCATAAACATATTTATTTGTTTTGTATTATTGCGCCGGGAAGAATGCATATGGTGGAAACAGGTGCCAGAGATGAATCAGACACAGAGATGGGTTAATACCGAATGACGCCCATGAGACTGTCTGCCTGCGTGCTCTTTTTGGAAGAGATATCATTTTGTTTTCTCAGGAGACGGCTGGCTCGTCCTCATCTAGTCCTCTCTCTCTCTCTCTGTTCACTAGTCAGATGATGCAAAGTATCTCTGTCTGTCAGTCCCCTGTCCTTTGTCCTCCTTTGCAGGCCGTTTCTCTGTCTCCTTATCAGCCTTCGCCTGTTGCAAGTAACTTCTAAAATGCACTAATCTGACCCTTTCGCTCCTTCTCGCAACTCCAACCACCCTCGCTCCCACTCCTCACCTCTTCATCCCTCTCTCGGTCTCTCTGACAGAGCTGATGTGACAGACGAGGGTTTGATCCCACTATTTCGCCTGGGTCTACTCCGCCGGACGACAGCCCCTCAGCCACAGATTAAAAAGTCATGAGTGCTTTTAGGCGAGGAGCTCGGCCTGCCCGCTCGCCCCACTGTGCATTGACTCTCCGAAAATAGCCTTTGTGTTTCTGCGACAACGGAGTCTGAGAAGTAGGGAAGAGGTGGAGGGGGGGGTGCAGTGGCGCATAACATCCCTCCATGCTTTTAACCACAGTTCTCAGCTTTGCTTTTAATTGAAATATCCCAACCTTGCTGGGAACTAGCTCATGAGCGGCGTGCTAAACATGAGAGGCAGGCGCCGACTCTTTAAAAATTCAGAACCACTCTTCGCCTACATTCGCCCACACATGCACACCAGTTACCCACACAGAATGGACGTGGCAGAACAAAGAGCTGCTGAGGTCAGGACCCCGGGACGTCGACTCAACCTGGGCACCGGCTGGGAATGCAACGCACCTCACATTCTGAAGAGAATCCAGAAACTTCTACGAGACACGAGTCTGAATGAGTCCATGCACCTGAGGCTAATTAGAACGGAGACGCTGCTGTCATGTGCATGACATATTGTAATTACAGGTTGTGAATATGGTCGGCGTCTGTCTTTATTGACCGGTGGCTTCTGAGCACTAGCGGTTAGTTGTACTAAGCAAGGCCCCTCCCATTGTAATGCAATGAACAAGTGAAATGTGAGCGGCTGACAAATGCTTCCAAGATGTCAATCCCGCTGAGAGATGAACTGGGATCTAAGATTTTGATTGGGAGGGTGGTTTTCTGAGATCATTTTTTTGGCAACAAAACATCTGCAGTAGTGCTGAGCTTAAATATGTAGTTATGTTAAAAATATAAGCAGGAGGACCACTTGTTGAACAACGAATGGCAGAATTTGTGATGCTTGTGCTGCGTTCAAGTCCTCCTGAGAAGTTACTAGTTAAGAGTTTGAAAACCATAATCAATATGATGTGCATGATTTTGGTCAGATTTTGGTTAGAAATTTCAAACTATTTAATTTTTTTTCTTTTTGGCACATGCTGACCAGTGGGGCAATGCGATGCTCATTATTTTGTTCTAAATGTTTATTCATTCTTAAATATATTAAAAATGCATTTCATACATTCATTGACTTGAATACAAATCTTTTATGATAAGAATAAAATATTATTTTTTTTATTATATATTTTGAGCTATAGCCTTGTGGGCAGCACTCATGCATATGGTGCAATACCGCTTCGGGCAAATCTATTTCAAGGCTTGTGGTCCTTTATCATCCCATTATCCATTATCGAAATTTCTCCTCTAAAACAGAATGACTCAATTTAGAATAGCATGCCTCCATAGTACTCTTTTCTGTTTTTGTACTGCTTCTGTATATGTGTCATGGCTGAAGTGCTGTCGCACTCTCGCTTCGTCAGCAAACAAGAAATCTTGGAAACAGGATTTGAAAAAACAATGAACATTTAATGCGAGGAACAGGATACAAGGGAGCTGAAGAATTCGCAGAGATCAATGCGGACATAACAACAACATAAACCTTAAGCCAAATTTCCACAAGCTAATATGATTATTTAGGGTCTTAATGAAAAGTTTGTATTATAGTTTGTTTTAAAATTTCTCAAAGATAGTTTTAAATATGTTAATGTTACCCTGTCATAAACAGCTATTATGAAATCACTCTGTTCTGTGTACTTCCCCTTTAAATCTTCAAGAGCTCCGCTGACTCCACCCCTCTTTTTTTTAGCCATATTCAGAGTGAAACTTGCTAATTAGCACATTATTAGGAGAGGCGATTTGCAAAGATTCATTAACAGATATCAATCCCTGCTGTCAATCAACTATTGTGGGAGTGGCCTCTGTCGGTGTGACGCCACACCGACATGCATTTAAGAATGGCTTGATTTCAGAAGGGGCAACTTATTTTTATTAAATAAAAAGAAAACTACCTGTGGATCTTTATCATTGTAGGGTGGTTGGGTACACACACTCCCAACACACATTTCAGTCCAAACAGCTTGAAAAAGTGCATGTACCACCGTATGACCCCTTTAAGTGTATTTTAAAAAATCCTTGCATATAAAATTTTAATGCAAAAAAAATTTAGTTGTGTTTCCTTCAACGCACTGTATTTCTGTTTAATGCTGCTTTGACACAATCTGTATTGTAAAAAGCGCTATATAAATAATCATGCCTTGACCTGAAAAAGACACACTTTCATGAATACGTTTCTTAATTATGTCAAAATAAAATAGTCACTTTCATTTTAAACTATAATATTTATTTTGTTATATATCGTTTGTTTGACCTAACATATTAAAAGACACATACAGTACTTGATTATAAATCAGTACTACATTAAACACATTTTCAATGTACTAAATATGAACTGTCATAACAAACATATGCCCAATATTGTGTTATAAGCTAAATTAAGCACAAATGTCATGGCATGTCAAAACATCAGTGTCATTAATTTACCATTTCATCTCATTTTAGGCATTACTCATGGGTAAGGTTATGATCATGACTACAATTTTGGATTAAAATGTTGTTCCAGGGGTCAAAAAATAATAATATGTTGACTTATCAATACGTCTAAGTCGCTTCCTAGTGGCATTTAAAGTGCATACCCATTAAATTCAATCCAACTGCAGCTGGGTTATTCTGACTAGGTTAAAAAAATAATAACTTGAAAATACAGCTAACACACACACACAATAAATAAATAAATACATGATAACATAAAAAAATAGAAAATCATGAATCATCAAAAGCGCTATACAAATAAATTTGAATTGATTAGAATTGTATAGCTTGCTCCTTTGACAATTGAAGTAACTATAAAGGAAAGTAATTGCAAAGATGCATTAAAGGCTTAATTGAGTGAGTGCATGCAATATAAATATAATCTACAATACATTTTCATTTGTAAATAACATGCAATCAAGTATAAAGCAATATATTTTTTCAAAGCATATTTTTCACAATGCCCAACACGCTACTAACCACCAGTCTCTGTCTTTTCACAAGGAGAGCTGGCCACAGTAAAGCTAACACAAAGCAAAGATTTCTTCTCATCCACACTCTCTTACTTTTTCATTTGCGCTTTGACAAGGCACAGAAGGACACAGACACACCTCTTCACTCAGAGCTTCTGTTGAGGACGGCCTGTCAGCTGAAAGATGACAGCTTTTCTTTGGGCCATCTCACCGGCGGAAGAGCTGAATGAAAACCAGATTCCAAGAGAAAGAAAAGAGTGCCAAGCAGCTTCAGCACACTGAGCTTTAACTCCCAGCCGACTGAGGAGTCTGATCACGCAAGGCCGACTTCTGTGTGCACTGTATGCTTGGCACCCCTCTAAAGAACACAGTTGTTTTAGCCCGAAGCTGTTGAAGGTTTGCGAACTGCCTTCAGCAAACCCACCCACTCGACTCCCATGGTTCCTGTTGTACACTACTAGGTGTTTTTTTTCTACATAAGATATTCAGATATGTCGTACGGCTCCTTAATCAGGCCTGGGAGACTATCTGACGCTCTTGCAGCCCCTTACAGGCTTTTGTGGCGTAGATCACATGCCACGAGTCATTTGCACGAGCGCCGTAAGGAACATAAACCTGACGCTCTGCTTCATCACTTTAAGTGCCTATCTCACAGCGTGCGACATGATGAAAGTAAATCAGATTGTGGCTAAACCCCCGGTTCCTTTCCCCCGACTACCGTAGCGCAGCTAGCGTTTATGCGCCGGATCAGTGCACTTTATAAAATAATATGCCGTGGGATATTCTCGGAGTCAAAGGGCAGGGATAACCTTTTGCATTTGCATTTAAAGGCGACTACATTATTGTGAATAATGATCGTTTGATCCTTTATTTTCTAAATGGATTTTATTTTTTTCCATCAAATAGATTTGGAAAAGGGCTCAGAGCTGTGATTATAGATCTTAGTAGAGCCCACACAGCCTCAAAGACCTGCATATCAAAAGAAGAGAACAAGGTGCAGAGATCTGACTGACAAGTTTGGGAATGAAAAGTGTATGAATGTTTTATGAATCAGCGGCATATTATCAAAGCACCCGCTCTTACCCGTTCTTTCCGAGATGTTTTCTTTCCCAAATCTGTCTTAATTATTGAAAGGCCAGCCCCAAGTTTTTTTTAAAACTGTTTCGCACCAACTTCCCTCAGACTCGCTGTTGCGAATATCACGCTGAGATTATTGATCAGAGTTTCTTTATTCCTGCCTTTTCAAAATAGCTGTCATAAAAAATAACACAAACATTAAAAAGTCAAGTGTGTAGTTTCTGCAAAAGTTACACTGGACAGGTTTACGAAATAATGACAGTTTCGAAAGAGAAGTTTTAAATACTCTCATCCTCTTTTGATACTGGTTCACTAACAGTTTCATTAATTATTCCTTTAGTAGTTTTGGAGAAGAAATATTAAAATAAATGTATTTAATTAGCAAATGATGTTATTTCATTACATATGTTTTTTATATTCTATACAAAGTTATTTAAAATTTTTTGTAAAATATTTTATATTTAATATTTTATATGGTATTATTTTTATATTCTAACTATCTTTTTTTTTTATTATGTCAATCATAAAAAAACCCTAATAAATAAAAATCGATCTATCTGTAAATTTAATTTTTATTTTAGATTATGTTAAGTTAGTCATTTTAAGTGTGTTTGTCATTTTAGAAGCACAACAGCGGCCCGTGTGCTGAAGACTCAATCTGAGCTGTCTGAAGAAAATGTGGACACTCTCATCTTTCTGAACTTTTGGTTATAAAGGAGGTTTTGTTTTATTTTCTGCAAAGAAGAAACCCCAGAAGATATGTGAAGTATAGCTCCATTGTTGCTCAAAGTAAAAAAGAAAAAAAAAACAAGATCATACTTTTATGTTAGTTTTAATAAATAAAAATGTGAAAAAAATCAAAGAAATTCTGCTTTTTTTATTTTTGCTGTATCGAAAACATACCGAACCGTGACACCACTGTCGTATCAAACCAAACATTGATTTTTGTGAACCATTACACCCCTAATATTTACTGACCATTATTATATATTACACTTACATAATTGTTTTTTATTTCTATTTCTATATTAGACATTTTAGTACTTCAACCTGGTTTTAGACAGTTTAGCCCCTTGTTTTATACACTAAAACAACATTTCCTTTCAGGGCCGCTGCTGGCCAAATTGGTGCCCTAAGCAGAATAGTATTGTTGTGCCCCCTTCCTCAAAATAAATAAATAAATAAAAAGGGGTCAAAGCTTGTAAGGGGGCCAAAATAGAACTTTCTTAATTAATTTTAAATTAATTGCATTTACTTTGTATTATTTTTAAATTACAATTGTAGCCCTAGACAGAAACTATATGATTTTATTACTACAGTGTGATTGACTTTATGGTCTTAAGCATTCAGAAATCACACAAATTAAAACGTCCAAGTTTTTGTTAAATAAATTAAATAGGCTGTAAAATTTCTATTACAAAAAGGTGGCCAAATTAAAAAATAAATTATAATAAATTAAGTGGATATGTAATTTAAATCTTTGGTCAATATTAAACAAAGATTGGATTTTCCTGTAACAGCAATAATCAGGCCTTTGGTGCCCTTTGCAGGCATTGTATTACATTATGGGTTTTTTACAGTGTTATTCAATGAAACCATAACTAAGCCATACACCATATATTGCCTTGTTGGTTTTATATAATACATTTTACATCATGGAAACGGCAATGTTAAGTCAGATGCGTTGTTGTTGGTGGTGAAAACACCGACAATAAAACACATTAGTCTGCTAACATCAGTCAAAAATGTTTCACAGGATTATAAACGTATTAGCCTACCTAAAATTGAAGCACCGGCTTCATCTCGTTTTTTTTTTCCTTTCTCTGCGCCGGGTTGCGCTGATGTCATTTCCCTGATAGAGCCTGGTTGTCCATCAATTATGATTATTTGTATTCTGCCGCAAATAGGTGAGAGCGCGCGCGTGCGCAGATGCGGGAACGCGTGTCACGTGCGCTAATACTGCATAAATGCATTTCTTCTTAATAATTATGTATGTTCATGTTTCGATTTGTATGTTTATTTATACATTTTTAATAATATAGAACGAAAGATTTTTTTTTTTTTTTGAGGAACTCGGACGGTGCCCCCCTGGGAGCGGGTGCCCTACGCAGACTGCGTACTCTGCGTATAGGGAGCGGCGGCACTGTTTCCTTTAGTTACATTTCTGCATCTAATATTTATATGTTTTATTTCAATGTTATTTCAATTAATGAAAACATTATTTAATACTTTCCATTTAGTGGCCATCCTATACGTTTTTGATCCACTCCGATATAATCTGATAGACTAATTTTTTTAAGAATCTGTACATATTTGATTCACTAAAACGAAATTTGATTAGTTTAAGAAACAAACTACACTAGTCGCACTGCATGTTTTTGATTTAATATATTCCGATCAACTCCATGAACTCATTGGTTCGTAAATTGAACTGCGCAAACTGTGCTGTGCATTTTTGATTCACTCAAAAGAACTGACTCACAGCCACATTTTTTTTTTCTCGCAAATTGCATTCTGCTTCTGACTAATCAAGTTCACACGTAGAGTTGGCAATAACAGCATTGTTTAAGAGTCACCGTCGCCGGGCCACAAACAAACACGTGAAGACGAGATGTTTTTTCGGCACGCTGCAGCAAGATATTAATCAGCCATGTTGAAGTAGCTGAAAAAACAAACTGAATCCACCGACCAGCAAGCTCTCATCAGGGTGTAGTTGATGCTCTTCAGTGGATGTCCATGCTCAGAATATAGAACAATCCAGGAGTGTTTACGCAGCACATGGGTCAGATCCTACGGCTGTCTGTTTAAATGGGTAATTAATCCTGAAATGAGGTATAGAAGGTTCACGAAAGCACAGCAACATGCTTATCTGCATCTGGATGATGAAGCGAAAGCTCTTCACACATGTTCACAAACACACGGATAAAGCTGGCGCCACACTCCGACTCATTCCGCTCACGTCTGCTGGACGAGCCGTCTGATGGACCAGCATCTTCCTGCTTTCGTTCACAGCAATCTCCTCTAATCCTCGGTGGATCAAAAGAGCCAGGCTAGACTGGGCTCCTCTCCATTAAGCCGTGGGGCGCACAGAACCATCCCTTACGCTTTTAGCCCCGGCACATGTTGTGATCAATACCGAGCCAATCAATCTGAACCGCTCCACTGTGAGGATCTGTCCAAGAGGAGAGGATAGTAGAAAGATGGCTCAATGATTCTTATTGGCCTAGCGAGTGTGCGTTATGTGGGCTGTTGAAGGGAAAGAGTTAGGGCGCTAACGGGAAGTACTGTCCAGAGACACTGCAGCAAATAACGTAAACGTTCCAGAGATGTTTGATGTGTAAGGAGGAGGACTTTGGGACGGAGCGCAGGGATGATTTGGGGGATCAGACTCAGATCAAAGAGATCCATAGTACCTGCTAAAAGCTATCCGTTAGCGTTCCCAAGGGCATTTACTGTGCTGCAGCACATTCCTATTGTAATGCAATTTGACATATTACATGCAATATAAATATAATTAAAAACAATAATAATGAAGACTGGAAAATATGTATTTATTAGCATTTCCAACTGTGTAAAAGGTAGTTGCTTAGCTAGTGCAGCAAATGTCTATTGTAGTATACATAAATATATTATCAATAAAGTTAAAATTAGAAATTAATAATATACTGCATACGGGATACAAAATACAAAATTATACAAATTTTGCTTAATACAAAATTGATTCAGTATGAATCTGGACTGGAGAAATTATCAACTATAATGTCAGTTTACACTGGAAATAGAAATTGCTCAGCAGGGGCCTGTTCCATAAACCAAGATTTGAGTATAAGCCAGGCTTATTTTAGTTAGTCTGACTTATTGCCAGTTAATTTGTATTAAAATAAGTCAGACTATCTGCCATAAGCCTGGCTTATTTGGTAAACTTGTTTTATGGAACAGGCCCCAGGTGAAGTCAGTCTGTGTTGTAATATATTACATGTAAATATAGACAAATACATGCTTATTGATGTATATTAAAATACATATATATTGTATATTAATAATATAAACTGCAAATAAATCATTAAAAAATAAATTAAAAAATAGTAGAAAAATAACATTAAAAAATAACAAGACACAAAAATATCCATTTTTGTCTGTAAAAAAATGATTGATCAGCTCTCCCAGTTATCATAAAGTCAACTGATCAGCAAGTGCTGTAAATTCTAATATAATATACATAAATATATATATATATATATATATATATATATATATATTAATCAACAAAGCAGAAAAAACAAAACAATCAACCTCAGTATAAATAGTTATCTAAACAGTTATGGAAATTTAAAAGAATTAAATTAATGTCCTAAAATGTTTTTGCACATATTTATGTATGGCAAACAAAATTAAACATGTTGTTGTCCAGCATATTTTTAGCATGTCCTACTTTAGTTAAATTTTGATAGTTAGATGATAAATAGATAGATAGACAAAACTAGGTTAAAAATGCTAAAATGTCTAAAACTAGGTTATACTGTAGATAGATTTTTGCAGCAAGATACTACCGTTCTAGCACCTAAAAAGACGACACACGCCAGCATAACACAAATCCTGACCGCCTGGATCAGACACACAGGACACCTCCAGGAGCTGATAACCACAGACCAAAGCCTCAAGTTTCTCCCGACACAGCAACAGATGCACGCCAATTTCCTACTTTGCTCATCTGTGACAGCGTCTAAGCGTCTTGCTGAAAAGCTCATCATATTTAGCCTAAACTCCTCAAAGTCACTCCTCTTCCACTTGTCAGTCACAGGAAGCCCAGGAGAACAGAGAAAGACTGCCATTCCTAAGAGTGTTAAAGTGTATGTGTAGGATTTAGAGAGCGCTCCAGATTTTGAGCTCATGACAGCGGAAGGGTGTCACTGAAGGATTACTGATGGGTGCCAGCTTGTGTCAAGCCTTAAAGTAATCAATCTCTCTCTCTCTCCCTCTCTTCCCCCTATTTCATTCTTTCGCTTTCTGTATCCTCTTCTGTCCTTCTTTCTCTCCGTCCTTCCTTGTGAGGGTGAGCCGTCCATCCCTTCCGTCTGAGAGCTCAGGCTGTCATCCAAGCGGAGGACAGAGAGACTGGAACTTCTGCGGATTTGTCGAGGGGAAATACGGAGCGGCACCCCACAGATCTAATGCTCGGGCCTTTATCGTCATGCTATCATGGTCCGTGCGAGACGAGCGCACTGAGTCAAATAAATAAATCTCAGTGAATCAAAGCACATCAAAGGAGAGCCCGTTCAAAGGTCCATATGAAATTAATCTGACATAATCAGCTGACGGCAGACTCGGGGAGCGAGCGTCCCTGACCTATATCGCAGTGCCAACGATAAAGTCAACAAGAGAACTTCCCATCGGTCCGGCTCAGTGGATAAGCTTGTATCCAGCAATGTCCTGCTGAGAGGACCAATGGGAAATGCTTTGTTTTGGATGCTAGTAAACATCACATAAAAGCGCTATAATGTCATATATAATGATTTATAACAAATTCAAATGGGCTTTAGAGATATCGGAGTGGATATATAGGACAAATGGAATCAGCAGTGGGGAAAAAAAGTTTAATTAATTTACTGTTAGATCGGGCGGGATTTTCATTCTTATCGCACACTAGGCTTGTGTGATACGGACATTGCAGTCGCGGATTTTCTAGTATTATTTCAGGTCTGGGGCTCTGTAATGCTATCAAAACCTTGTTCTGTAAGTTTGGGTATACCACAGACATAGCAACATTTGCTTCATGAATAGCGGTGTACAAATTAATCTTAAATTAATGATTCTATTTAATGGCGATTCATTTCATTAATTGCCAAGGAAATGCAGATTGAAATTCAATGAAATTCATAACTTAAAAAGTCAAGTATGTTTTTAGAGTTGTGATAACTGAATTAGTCAGTCACATAAAAAGATACAGTGGGCTCATTTAAATCTGAAAAAATAGTTCTTAAGACACTGTCAAAAACAGTCATTATTTCTGCAGTTCTGTTCAGAGCAACAGAAATTTGACCTTCAACATGCTTTAAAATGTCTGTGAAACATTTGGTTAAAAAAACGTTTTGACAGTTCATGAGAGTTTCGCTGTTTCATCTGAGAAGAACTACACACTGAAAGTTAAATGTATTTACAACAAGCTGCCAAAATAAAACTTTGGTTTAACTTGAAGACATATGACAAAAATATATAATCATTGTACGCTACAATGTCGTTCTTAAAGTAATAATAATACTTGTAAGCATTATACAACCGAGATATTTTTAATTCATATATTAATTCATACAGTTGAAATTTTATGTAAATAAATAACCGCGGCTGTGGTAGCAACATTTGACGTATTACAGTTTAATTGCATTACAGTAACAAAATCTTTTTTTTTTTAATTATATAATTCCAATATGTGGTTTTACTTATAACTAGGTAAACACTAATATACAGTCTTTTCACTGCATCTATAACATGTTTTATTATCATTATCATTCCAAAGCCTCTTAATTTAACGGTATAATACTGTAAAACAGGCTACATGAAATGCTCCATTAAATCGGTAAAGAGTAAATACCTTATTGTTCATCTAGTTTTTTTTTCTGTAGCATATTTATAGTGTTTTACCATTCCAAATACAATCGTTATTTATGAATAAGCATAGCTATGCAAAACCATCAGCTAGACCAGCAGCAAACCAGCATAAACCAACCTGAATCAGCGCGTTAATTCATGCTAATCTAAGCCGGTCTTTTCAGCAGGATTGGTCCAGGACAGCTTGTGGAGGCTTTGTGGGGGAAATTGAGCTTTCACACCGTTTAGCTCTGTCACAGCGAATAACCAAGAGCAGGCTTAGCAATGTGCCAGTTAATTATGTTGTGGTTGCTCATATACTTCTTGTTTTCCATTAAAGGCAACAATGAGCTGCATCTTTCTGCACTGTCGGCAGGTGTGATAGGATTTGGCTGACAGTACCATCTCAGCAGGCAAAAATGCAACTCCTGTTGAACCTCAAAAGATATGTACTTCCCCTCTGTGTATAATGATGGAATAAGCCTTTTCAAGGGCATTTATGTTGGCCCTATTTACATCCGTGGGTTATGTTACTGCTAGACAACATCACACCAGCACTTCACGTTTATTTAAACCAGACTTCTCGTGTTCCTTTCCACTTTGTCATTATCCAATGCTTTGAGAGCTTGATGCATATGAACCTGGGGTTAAGTGCCTTGCTCAAGGTAACAACGGTAATAGTTTGCCACCCACCTTTTGTGAGGTTTCAATTTGCAACCTTCTGGTTAATAGCACAGATCTTTAACCACCACATCCAAGAGTAACCAATAAGTGCTGTCCTTAGTTGACATGCCACTCAACTATTAATTTATTATTAGGGCTGGGAAAAAAAAAATCTTTCAGTATAGATAGATAGATAGATAGACTGTTTGCCCTTTGGCAATGCAAGTTTAGTTCAGGTCGCAAAATGCCATGTGGTACAACATCCCAAAAAAGAAATAATGAATTAATAATTCAAGATATTTTTATATATATATATTAAAACAATTCCCCCCTAAAAAACATAAAAAAAATATTTTTGTTTAAATATTGATTCACATGTACACTATACTCAATGTGTTAGAAATAAGCAATCCGGATCGCATCAGGGAACTGGACTATGGGCAGTCTGTAGGCGTAACACCCGAGGCTGGGTCTACTGCTGGAGATACTTCTTCAAAGCACTCGAGTATCATGCTTAAATTGTTCTGGATCAATTGGATGGACTGTGGGTTGGGACTCGAGCCTTTGTGAAGATCTAAAAAAGCCAGGAAAAAACTAGAAGGTGAAGAGACTATAGCTGCATGAAGGGACTCGAGCGTTGGAAACAGCAGCGAGGCTTGGGGAGGGAGCGGGAAGAGCGCTATTTCAAGTCCCACGTGGTCTGAACTCAATCAGCAGCCAAGCGCGGTGGCCATTGTGCTGGGGTAAAATTGGAACTATGAGATTTTATTAAGAGAGAGTAATTGCATGTGCTACTCATCAGGGTCTCAATTGTGCTATCTCTGGTCAGATTGAAGTCTCCCAGGACAGAATGGGTGTTTACTGTCATCATTGTGGTGACTGAGGAGAGAAAGTCTCACCTTGCTGCTCTACTTCAGGCTTTCTTTCTACATTAACATGCGCTGTTCTATTATCTTCCACATCTTTTCACCGGGACAGATTTTTACTCTTTTTAGGATGTCTTTTGAATCTGAATCAAGTCAGGCTCACTGACAAGAGACCAAAACTGCTCAGAGTGGTCGCTCCCTGAGGACTTGCGAGAAAGACAAGGAAAGCCATTTTCTTCAGACTCTCAACTCTGGGTTCATTTGAGAGCAAATGGCTGATAATTTATGAGCACCATAAAATTGAAGTGTCGCTGCTTAACATTCCCGCCTCGTTTGCTTTCTTCTAACCTAATATTTCTTTATGGACTTAAATCAAGCCCCCTTCACTCATACACTTGCTTATCAAGAGTTCCAGACATTTTCACAAAAACAACTGGTCACTGGATTTGGCCTTCCGAACCCTCGTCCTCTTCGGGGTGATAAATGGATAAGGAGATATATCCGGAGCTTCTCACACAAATCCTGCATGTAATCCTCAGATTGTTGTGCTGCCACTTCCTATTTAAGCTTCTTGGGAGACAGATTCTTACAATACTTAGTCTTTTTTATCCTTATTCTCAAAGACAACTATAGATCCGATATGCAAAGATATGTAAGTCACGATGAACAGCTTCCTGTCCGTGTTTGCAGACACTATCAAAGGCTGGAATGTCTGCTAGCATATTCACACCTCCAGTGCTGAGAGTTAGCCAGCTAAAAGAAGTGACACTACTAACAAAATCACATTTTTCGGTAGACTGACAGTACCTCAGCTTTTTTACAAATACTGTAGCATTTATAGTGACAAGCTGTATTTTTTTCTAACATGTAGTGCTGTATACGAAGTGCTTCTTTGCTTATGTTACATTATGCCGTGCACGGCCTTTACATCTTAGGGAATAATCAAACTCAGGGTCTTTCAATGCCCTATCTCTCTTCGTGAATTGAATTGGTTTGCTTGGACTGTTCTTTTCAATGAACTTGTATAATAGAGTTCCCAGTAGTCTTTGTGTAGTCCTATTTTACATATTTTATTTAAGGCGGTATACAGGGAGAGAGTGCGAAAGAGAAAGGGAGAGAGGGAATCTGATATACGTATATATTTTTTTTAATAAATGGTAGTAACTGCAAAAATGTACACTGTAAAAAATGATTTTAACGGTAAAAAACTGTGAAAATGCTACAGTAAAAACATGTTAAATGGTTAACGGTAAATTCCTGTTAAATTTACAGGGAAACACTGTAAACTGACATTCCCAGAATTTGTTGTTTTTTATTTGAAATTACTGTTACTTAGTTTTTAGGCCACTTCTTAGTTAGAGTTGTATGTTGCATGTAATGTTGTTAAATGAATGTTTATTGCACATTTCAGTTACCATGGTGGTGTTTAGTGTTTGAATGACACTGAGCACCTTATATGTTACTATTTAAATCTACTTGTGATGAGCTTAGGTTCATCATGTGACTTTCAGTTGGCAGATATGCAGTTGGCAGATATCAGTGAATTTCAAAGGTACGAAATAGATTTCACTACTTTAATAGGTTGGTACAGTACATTAACATTATATCAGTTACTACAGTTTATTATTAGAAATTATGGTATTTAACTGTAAATTTAACGCATAACCGTAAAACAAAAATAATGTTACCGTATTTTTCACGGTTTAACTCTGGCAACCACAGCTGTCAGTTTTTTACCATAAACTTTACAGATTTTTTTTTTTTTTTACAGTGTACTTAGTTAAAAAGCAAGCCATTTTACTATAGTTTTTTTCTTTTTCTTTAAAGTGTAGATTCCTCAACTTCACACAAATCAAACAGCTACCAAATGCACTGAAGCCATGCCTGGATTCTCCCGCATTTTACCATTTTATCCTGCAATCATCCCGTTCAGTCAGGTGCTGTGCTGCTTTGTTTACTGCAGTTACCAGGGAAATTGGCTATATTCTTATATATAATATATAATTAATATCTTATCTTATTTATTTATTTCAGTAAGTATGCGTTAAACTGATCACAAGTTACAGTAATGACATTTATAATGTTACAAACAATCACAGGTGAAATTTTATGATTATTGATAATAATAAATGTCTTTGGGCAAAATTTCAGAATCATTTCTGAAGGATCATGGGACAATGAAGACTGGAGTAATGATGCTGAAAATCGCAGGAATAAAATACATTACAAAAATATATTCAAATAAAAAATGCTTATTGTTAGAATATCTCACAATTGTACTGTTTTCACTGTGTTTTTATTCAAATAAATGTAGTCCTGGTGAGCATAAGACACTCCTTTAAAAAGAATCCAAATGCAGAAAAAGTCCCAACTGCCTGAACCTGATCCTCTTTGGGGGTGTGGTTTACTGAGAGGGAGTGGTCTAATTCAATGTCTACAAGTTAGCGTGATGTTAAAATGTCTTACAGCACCGCTGAATACCGGCCCACCAACTGCTCAGTGCAGTCCGTCAGATTTCGACTGGTTTCTGCAGTGCTCCATCACCAGCACAGCACGCTCTAGCTGGCCTGCTGGGCGAATATAAAGTGATTGCTGTCGTGTATCATTTCTCTTTTGATCTTGGAAGCTTACTCTCAGCTTCTTGCAGGACAGCTCCACCGCATGCATGCACACACACTCGAAGAGATACAGCCCGCCACAAACTGTATATATACTGCATATATACAAACACACAACTGGGAGCCTTCCAATATTATTAGCCTGCCTGGTGGATCAAGTAATGAGAAGAATATGGCACACTTCCATAATTGCTGCTGCAAAGCTTGCGGACATGTAGTACAGAAAGAGCAAGGCCGCAAAGACAATAGGGCAAGAGGATGAAATGCTGTGAATCACTAAGGCTCTTAAGGTACAATTACAGAGCAGTGGGCGAGTGTTAAGGTGAAAGAGTGGCAGGAGTTTATGAATCACGCTGTTTACCTGTTTCTTTCCCTCTAAAGGAGGTACATCAGGCAGTACAGATCCACTGGACGGCCTTTAGCAGCGAAAAGAATTGCAAAATTGCAAAAAACAGTGCTTTTATTATCATTGTTATTATTCTGGCCAATAGTAATTTATTCATTATAATTTATTCATTAAATATTTCATTAAACAATTTTTTTAAATACTGTCTATGTTGTTTTCACATCATGTTACAAATTTTATGTTATGCAGTTAATTAGGATTAATTACAGAAACTTGTGATCAGTTTTAGTTTTTTTAATTGATCCAAGTTTCATTAAAAATACATTAAAATGCAATTTATTAATTTGCACAATTGCTTAATTACATTCATAAAAGGATTTGTTTATTTGTTTCATAATTACAATTTTAAAAGAATAAGAAGAATTCTCTATGATATACAGGTTTGATTTCCACTATAAAAAAATTTCAAGGTGTCAAGGTTCTAGTATTATAATTTAAAAAAAGAATATAAATATATTAAATATATCAGTCTTACAACAAGCATTTTGTGGTGTGCAGAAATTGTGTACATGCTCCTCTGCGTCAGACCAGTGCTTTTATTAAGATAAGTTGGTAGCCGGCGACTGCGGCGCTGGTCGGGAGTCAATTGTTAGGTCACAAGGGTCATCATGTTATTGCAGCTGAGGTGGACTCTAAGGTTGATAATGACTCTGACCTCGCGGATTGTGTGAAGAAACAACAAGAACGTGTTTCTGGGGCACTAAAAGAAAACAGCTTGTCAATAGGAGAATTGGGGAAGAGAAGCTCCCTCATGCTGCGTAACTGTGATTTTCGGCACTTCTTTCTCATCTTGCTGCAAAGTTCTCAGCTGTTGCGCCACATGGCTGCTGCACCTGATGACCTCAGAGTCTGCACCGTTAGCACCCCGCACTGCGTTTCACAATTGTGGACCTTTGTGATGAACTCACGCAAACCAAACAAGTCAAAAAACCTCCACCCAATAATAAAAAGCCCTACTAAATCAAATACATTCTTATGCTGCCTTGGTGCTTGTGAAATAGCAGCAGTGCTGATATACAGCCATATCTCACAGCTACGTGTGTTTTATTGCATTTATACAACAGTTTGGTTGAGTTTATGAGTGTGTAAATACATGAACAATTCCTCTCTAGGGCAGAATTACTTCCTTCCACCACAGATTCATATCCAGAAGTTGACAGTTTAAGAGCTGAGCCTATGTTACTAATTCCAAATCACCACTTTACAACTAGTATCTAAGGAATGTTGAGTTGCTTCATTAAAAGCATACTGTATTATTGTATTAAAAGCTGTGTTTTATGTGGAGTAGAGTATTATGAGGGAAAGAAATGCAATGCATCTGATGCAAACAGCATTCATTCTTCAGCTCAATCTCATATTCACAATAAAACATTAGTTTGAATATCAGCAGAGGAAAGCGTTATCTTTGTCATACTATCCTTTCATTTGTTAAGGGTAGGGATGTTTACAGAGAACTGGTATATTATTTTTTTAGATCGGTACATAATTGAGTCAATACCGGACTAACTGTAAGCTTCAGGACTAATGTTACTGTTTTCAATACTTGTGTTGTTTTATCTCTGTATACTTCGGTTAAAATAGCAAATTGGAAGTTGCTGCTTGCCACTTTCCTAAACTGAATGATGTGGCCGACATTTGCTAGATGTGCATGTGATTTCCATGCACATGTGCTGTGTGTGTTTACGTAAAATCGTAAGAGTGAAATGTTCAAGAGTGTGGGCTCACGTTACAAAACTAGGCTCCACCAGTGTCAGATGCATTTTATTCAGTGTGATGAGACATTTACTTACCAAACACAACATCTACCTCAAGCAATGCTCTATATTTACCATGTCCCCTGGCGCCTACTGTAACTTGCAAGACACATTCATACCAAATGATAATTAAAACTGCATTTCCTCGAATTTAACTGTATGTAGTATATGCAGGTTTTTTAATTACTATCATTTAGAGGGAATTACATATATTATATACGGTGTATATACATCGAGAGATTTAAGAATTTAAGATAACATTTAAGATTGGATCCAGTAAAGAGGAGGAAATTTATTGTTGGATCCTTTAAACACAAGCTAGCTTGCCATTTGGCATTTATGATGCCCGACAACTTGATTCTCATCATATATATGTAGAAATACATAAATGTTGCCTGGCAATGTAGAAGCAGAGCTACAAAATCAACGGAATGCTGACCATTGTGCACATAAACATAATTACCGCAAGCTTGTCCACTGACACAAAAGCGAATATCAAGAAAGAAGGATTATTCATTCCATCGGAGTGAGTTGCCAGGGCAATGACTTTGTCACCTGGGAGTCAATAAGAGGCGAGCACCAGGAGAAAACAACACAATTAATCCACACTCAATGTACCAACCTGCTCTGCCTTACTGTCCACGGCATGATCCCATCGTATTATTAACACTAAGTGTGGAGAATAAAACAACTAGGCAGCAGGACTTTAATCTGCTGTGACGTGAGCCCTCTGTGCCTCGGCATGTCAGGCCCTGTGTCCTCTAAGGTCACTGAAAACCCCTGGAGAGACACTTTTCACAAAGCCTGGCACAACCTCTTACTCCTCACCATCCAATCAGATGGTGATACAAGGGATGGTCATTCCTACAGATTTTATGTCTCCATGAAACAACACTACATAGTTTACATAAAATATTAAACAACTTTAATGCCATGGGGTTTTTCATGCAGGTATCTCATTAACACTAATTAATAATGATTAGTCCCTTTGGAAGCACTTGACAAATGTCCATGTGCCCAGACAACTTCTCTTAAATCAAGGTTATATATCTATTTATAAATCAGCTGTTTTGAGTAATATAATATACATTCATGTTTTCTCTTTTGAACAGAACACAAATAGCGGCGCATATTTTAAATGAAATGAAAGTCGTGAAACTCTACACAACACTGTTGAATTAGTAAAATCACATGGCTTGCAAAACGTGACTTTATTTCCTTGGAGGGAAAGGGACTTAATAACATAAAATATTTAACCTGTTGTTTAAAGTTATACTAGTCATGTTTTTTTTTTTAGTATAGTTTATAAATACATTAAAATTCTAATTGAGAGTTTATATTCTGCTAAATTTATTTATTTTTTTCCAAGTAATGGGCTTCAATAGATTATATGACACAGTCACAATAAACATATGAATGCTTGTTTCCACCATAAAAACTAAAAATATTAACTGTTTTATCTCATAATTCAGACTTTTTTCTCACAACTGCGAGATATAAAGAATTGCAAGATATAAACTATAAAAAAAGTTGCAATGACCTTTTTATTTATTCGTTTATTTAGTTTAGTCCCATGGCAGAAACATTTTTCCATATAAACACATTTATTTATACCTACAAAATTCATTTTTATGAGTTAAACGGGCAGAAATAGCTCTTTACGGTACAAATTATGGGTTACTACTTTTGACAGTGTGCTAGTGTATTTCTAATAGACAGACATTATCTCCCTTAACACTTTTTCCCCCCGCAAAAAACCCCACACAAAGACACAGCAGACACCAAAAAATGAGGATTCAGACAGAAATTAGAGCGGACAGAACAATCGTGACGTAAGTGTAAAAGTCAAGGAGACACTTGGAGGTTGCCGCTCTTTTTCATTCGCTTGACAAATGATATTTGAGTGCCTTTAACTGTTGACATTTCC
Organism: Enteromius viviparus; assembly: GCA_032353835.1. Classification (NCBI taxonomy): domain Eukaryota; kingdom Metazoa; phylum Chordata; class Actinopteri; order Cypriniformes; family Cyprinidae; genus Enteromius; species Enteromius viviparus. The sequence continues at coordinate 30,829 of JAUCNO010001731.1, read as the reverse complement.
AAAGGCGAGTCTTTGAGATGCCACAGTGAAAAGCCTGATGGTTAAAGAGTAATTTACTCCTCTTCCATCAGAATAGGAGACTATCGATTGGACGGTCAGGAAAAAGTATGATTGCTACTGACCCTTGGAATTGAGGTGAGGCCTAATGCTAACACCGATGCCTCTTCGAAGTATATTGAAATGGGCAGCTCTGCGAGAAAACCAACAGATTTCGGTCAAGGAGAGTACAACAAGCGATTTGATGCGATTACCGTAAGTAGTTTTTAATTCCAGTAACATAAACTGTACTTCTACTGCAAATTACCGTTTGAGAGAGCGTTATTAGCGCAAATAGACCCAGATCTGCTTCAGACACACATACGCAGGCGGCATCCGTGTGGCAGAATGGGTCTGTCACGAGTGAAATGCAGTCTTCGTATCAGACAGAAACGCATAAACAAGCATGACACTTGGGGTACGGGAATCGGAAAACTCTGACTGACAGTGCTCTGTCGCTGGGATTAGAGACATTCATTTCTTCCTGAACTCAATTACATTTTACAAAGGCTGACATCCCCAGTTAATTGCAGCCTTTCCACATGAGGGAATTATTTGCACTTCTATATTCCCTGCCCATGTGTGCTCCGTTCCGGCTGCGGCGTCCCCGTCTCCTATTTGAAAAAAAATATTACAAATGACTTTGATTTAAAAACACTTCTGGAGCCTGAGAGGAGGAGCTCAGTTTAAATAGTTTCGAGAGCGTCTTTGAGAGCACTGTGCAAATCATTCTGATGACATTTAGCAGCTGGACTAGATGATCCCGTTTCTCTCTGCAGTCCTCCAGTTGGATCCCTAGTGACAAGATGGTAAAAATAAAACAGCCAGGATGGAGTGAGATGGGAAAGGTGTGCTGAGAGTTTTGAATACAAAGAGGAGGGAGCTGGGAGGATCACCTCTGGCGGTTTAGTAATGTGGAGAAGCTCTCAAAGCTGAGTGGAGAGGATGGAGAGATGGAGAACGAGGAGGGTGGGGTTCTCCATGATAGTTTATTCTGGTTGACTAAGACTGGTCTGGATGAGAAAATCATGACATATGTTGGTGCAAAAGACCTATCTTATGTAATTTAGTGATTAAATTAAAGTTAAATTTAAATAAATATATGTTATGCAATATATGAAATAACTAAATGGATTCAAAATGTAGCAATTAAAACTGATACAATTCATTATGTATAATTTTAAACATTATTCATATGCAGATTCATCAGTTGTAAATGAAACATGCCATAGATTCTTATAAGCATTTATGTTTGATTGGGCAAATAAATGAAAATGCATTATAGTTCTTTTTAATATAACCGTAATTAGCTTAACTGTAAAGTGCTTTTTTTTCTTCTTTTTCTTTTTCCACTTGTGTAGATCTTAATTTCATAATTACTTAAAGCCTTTAATAAACTTCAACGTCTTTTCAACTGTACCTAATTATATTTGTAATTATACATTTGTAATGATGACCTTGCAATTTAGCAAAATATATTAGCTTTAATGTAACATATTACCGTTAAAATTATACCCATGCTTTAGTGTTTTAGTCAAATCAATATTATTGCATCACTTACAAAATACATTGATTTCAAATTAACATTATTAAAAGCGCTGTCAAACGATTAATCGCATCCAAAATAAAAGTTTTTCTTTACATAATATATTATGTTTATGCTGTGTTTATTTATTATGCTTATATTAAAATGCACACGTACAGTATATATTTTGAAAGTATTTACATGTAAATTCATTAATATATTTATTCTCCTGTATTTGATATTATATCTAAATATATTTAATATATAAACATAACATATTTTCATTAAATATATACATGCATGTGTTTATATTTATATATACTTAATACATATACCCAGTACATCCAAATATATTATGTAAAGAAAAACTTTTATTTTGGATATGAATAATCGACAGCACTAAAAAATAATATACTGTCAAGTGCACTCTCTTTAGATTGTACTATAATTTCCTAGGTTTCTACTATTTGTTTTAAAGTACAATATTTTAATTCATTCAAGTAGAATTTTTAAATGTTTTTTAAGATCTGAAGTACACATTTTTGAAGTTTAGCTCAGTGACGCTGCAATTAAAAATATTTTAGAGCATCATTTGTCTCAGAAGTCAGGAAAGAAATTAGCACACTAAAAATTATATAAATTACATTGATATTTACTTTTATCAAATATTTATTTTTATGTTGCCAATAAAAAATTTTTTTTACTACCTGATTTAACCCACACAAATGCATTTGTTGGTACAGATTGATGTATATAAGCTGATTCATTGATGTTTATTATTATTATTGTTGTTATTATTGTCAGCATGTGCTTCTTCTGGAGGGAAGTGAGACTCCCTCCTCTCTTCTGCAGGGCAGTATAATCTAACATTGCTTCCTTACTGTTATTATTGTCATATGCATTAGGTAGCTAAACCCGAGGGATTAGGATGATCTCGCCGGATAACAATAATGTGGCATAATACGACGAACAGATGACCGGATATCCATGGCACGGATCCATCACAACATCACAGCACCTTTCGCCACATCTGGACGGCGCTCTAACTCATCTGCTTGTTTCTCACCTCTATCTCCCTTCAGTGACATCACCGAGGCATTATCCTCGCAATTCCCATTAATGCCATTGTTTGTATTATCCTATTCCAAGCGGACACACAAAACAACATGCCCAGATGGCTTACATGTTTACCACTTGCGCCAAACACGGCCCGCACCCTGTTTTTACGGACTGTTTTGAACATTTTCCATGTCACATATATATAATGCCCACAGCAAATCACTTAACCTAAATAGGTTCAAGAACTGCTCCTATGATTAGATCCAGACTGGAGAATTGTATCGTGGGCCAATATGGAGTAGCTGTGCTCTACGCGAATGGCAAGCTGAATTGGATATGGGCACATCTGCTAAGCCCCAATAAACTCATTGTGCCCCTTTAACAATTCACTGCCATAGTTAACAGATGCGTTTCATGTGCGGTAAGCCAGCCGTATTCTGCTTTATCAGCAGCTGGGGTGAGCAATTCAGCGTCGGCGATGTGTCATACTAATAAAGGGACGGTGTGTCACAGCTTTTCACTTCCTATAGGGCTCAGAGTGAATGGACTTCCTACCAGTCTGTGGCACTCTTGTTATTAAACACGGCAATCCTTCAGACTGACATGTCCTGTGGGGACTTTGGCTTCTACTGTATGCTGAAGGGCCGCAAGCTGTTATCTGCACCAGCACACATACACACATGTAGTTACTGTTTTTCTTCTGGTCTAATTGAGACACTTATTACAATTTAATTTGTGGAGATATATTATTAAATTAGGATGAATACAGTTAAACATGTTTTGAGTTTCTTTAAGTGTAGAAATTAAATATGTAGCAAATAGCATAGGATACTCCATTACCCTTCTAACTAAAATATTATTCATAAATGAATCAAATTATGCTCGCTGACCCTAGCTGGCAAAATAAAAACTAAGCTAAGTCAACTATCAAGTGAGTAGGTAGCTACATTAATATTGATAAAATGATCCACAAATAACGCTATGAAGTCCTACAATGAAATCGGTTCCAATAAAAAGGGGAAAATTTGAAAGATTAGGTGATATTTTTTCGTAATGAGATTTCTAAGCTATTTTTTTTGCAATTCTTTGATATTTTGTACATGATAAAAGCTAATTTCTTGATTAAACATTAAAGCATTCAAGTGTGATAAACAGTTTAGTAATTAATAATGACAAAATTATCCACAAATAACGCTTTTTTTCACCAGTATTAGGGGACAATATGGCATAACAAGTGTAACATTCCTAGTTTGTTTTGTTCTTTGTTTCTTGTATTTTGATTCATCGCTATGTGTCATGTGATGTTTTGTTTTGTATTACCATGTGCTCGGTCTCCTCATGTGCTTCCCTGTTAATTAGTCATTTCCTTCACCTGTGTTTCTTCCCAGCTGTGTCTAGTCTTGTAATCAGTGTCTGTGTATAAGTACTGTGTCTTTTGAGTTCAGTCTTGTCAGTCAATGAATGTATGCGTGTCAAAGCCTTTGTTACTCTATGTGTAAAGTTAATGGATACTGCTTCACGTTTTGTTTATCTTTATTAAAAGTCTTTTGTTTTCATTTTACGTCTGTCTACTCGTGCTCCTTCACCTGCTCCAGCATCCCACGTTACAACAAGAGATTGATAAGTGGTTCATTTCTTACCAGGACCCCACAAGTGTTTTATATATAGGGATTTGAACACAACCCAAGGGTTAAATGAACTGTACTTCAGATCTCTAAAGTATACTTGAATGTTTTTTTGAGTTCAGACGCAAAAGCCTCCTGAGATTTTCTTCTAAAATAAGCGTTTTTATCAGGCTCCTATTTTTAGGTTCATTAATCTTACTTTAATGGCAATGTGTAGGTCATTTTCTATGCAATTAAAGTGAAAAACTGAACATAAATACGGGAGCATGATAAAAATGTTCACTTTTATAAGAAAGTTTCCAGAGGCACTTAGAGGCTCTAGCATCTGAACTCTTCATTTTTAAAAGACAGTACTTTCATTTCAATATGAATAAAAATATCACAGCAAACAGCCTTGTTGCTGGAAGACGCTAGACAAATAATGAAATAAATGTCAAAAAACACACAAAGTATTCTCCAACTGGATGGCATTATAATCTGGATCTAAAACTAAACGATTTTGTATCATAATTCTTTAATAATCTTTGGTCGTGCTTTAAAGAAGTACATTTATTTATACTGAAGCATTTGTAATGCTTAATTGCTTTGCTTAATTTGTAATATATATGTATGTATTTTAGTCTATCATTAAAGAATTTGGCAAAAGGCACAGCTAATTTCATTTGATGAACACTTAAACCAGTTTTTTACTTTATAGCAATCAACATGTTATAACTGTTTGAAAACATTACATTTGGTTCATATATTGTTAAAATATACTTTTTTCATCATACAGTAAGTACTTTATGTAACACGCTACAAACAAAATTGAGGCGGTTTTAGGAAGCCATATCTTTTGAAACAGACAAGTAACAGATGATATAATTATAACTCAGTCAGAGCAGTATTTCTCTGGCTCAAAAAATAGGTTTTTGAATGAATAAATCTTGATTATGGTGACATAATCAGATCAATTTATCTTAAACAGACACAGTCCATTTACACTAAATACAACTAAACTAGACTATGACTCAGAAGTATAGTGATGAACCACAGCGATTAACTAAATATATTGCTATAAAAAGATGCAAATTGCCGCGCTGGGACTTCTGCACGCAGATTTGAAACAGACTTCCCAGCGTGACATATGAGAGAGAGAAGAAGAGCATTTTAATTATTTTAATTGATTTTTTTTTTTTACTTTCTCACAGACATGCATGTGCAACAGTGTGATATTAAAACCAGTGATATATTGCAAATGCATAAATACCACTAAACCTTTCAGATATGTACAATGTGATTCAGCCTTAAAGGGATAGTTCACCCAAAAATTACATTCTGTAGTTAATTACTCATCCTCATATCATTCCACACCTGTAAGACCTTCATTCATCTTCAGAAAACAAATTAGGATATTTTTGACCCTGCAAAGGCCTGACAAGGTAGTAAGGACATCATTAAAATAGCCAATGGGTCATTAGTGGTTTAACCGTAATTTTATTAAGCAACGATTCGTACGAGAAGACTTTTTGTGCTAAAAGAAATAAAATAATGACACAACCTTGAGCGTGGTATTTCCGTTGCTGTCTTTCGAGGGTCAGAGAGCTCTCAGATTTCATCAAAAATGTGTTCATTTGTGTTCTGAAGATGGTTTAGAACGAATTTTAATTTTTGGGAGAACTATCCCTTTGGAAAAAAGAGCTAAAAGTTTGCTCAGCTTCAGGACATCCAAGACGTAGACGAGTTTGTTTTTTTTTTTTGTTCTAAGTAACAAAGCTGCAGAAATGTAACATTTAGCATCACTTGCTAACCAATGGACCTGTTGCAGTGAATGGGTGCCGCCAGAATGAGAGTCCAAACAGCTGATAAATATATCACAATAATCCAAACACCTCCAGTACAGTACTACAGTACAGAACTAATGTGTGTTCATATGAGTCCTCTATCCATACTGCTTTCTCCAGTGAAAAACAACATCCCCCGTTGTCCCGTTTATGTTTCTCTCCTGATTTAACGATTTGTTTACTGGTGATATTATGGTTTATGGACTCGTATTTTGGCCAGAAGCAATGGTTTGAAGTTAAAAACATCTTATTGATGGATCTGCTTCTACAAACAAGCAGTATTTTGTTCACAAGACATTAATAGATAGACTAGGGTCTTGTGGATTACTGTTTTGTGGATTTATCGACTGTTTGGACTCTCATTTTGGCGGCACCCATTCACTACAGAACATCCAGTTGTGAGCAAGTGATGTAATGCTAAATTTCTTCAAATCTGTTCTGATGAAGAAACAGGTCTAGGAGGACCTAAGGGTGAGTACATTTTCTTCTAATTGTAATTTTTCAGTGAACTAATCTTCTTAATGATACTTTTTCAATGTAACAAGAGCAGATCTAACAGTGTGAGAAGAGATGTGTGTGTGTGTGTGTGTGTGAATGGCTACGTGTCTAAGAGTAAATCTAAAGGGTAATGCGAGCATTAGTTGCTAAGGTTAATGCTCGCCATCAAAGTTTAATTAGCGAAATTACAGGAAATGATAACCAAATTAAAAACGGCAAACTCTTACACACATTACTTCAAGATGTGAAGGAGGGTCTAATGAGACCACACCAAATAAAACCCACAAAACAACAGCTTAGAGCTTGGATCTGTGCCACCCGAGCTGCCCACGGCCTGTCATTAAGTCATGAGGTTATAGACTCTGCCAGCAATAAGTGAACTTGAATAGAGCGCTAGGTCTGATTGACTGTGATAAACGCCGCACATTCTATTGGCTTTTGCCTCAAAGTCTGAAAAAAACTGTCCATCTTTTTGCCTGTTCTGCCCTCAGCACTGAGGCCAAGCAGTTCTGTGGCATGTGGCAGGAACGGTTGTCTTAAATGAGTACCAGATGACTGAACGACTGTTTACTGTCGCAACAGAAATACTTCCCTGTGTTTCATGTGGACTGGAGTTACTTTGGCATCCTGCCCACCCCTTGGTGCGTGTCTGCCCGCCCCGCCGCTTATGCAGGACCGCCCCGTAATGCTCCGCAATGAGCCGTGATGACTAAAGACACATGTACAGGCCTAAAGGGTTTCCTGGTGGGACAAAGTATCCCCTAAATTGACCAAATCAAAATCACAAATGTCAAAAGCCTTGTTTTTATCACAGAAGGGCAACGGGACACAAGGCAGAGGCACGACATGTCCCCTGGAAACCATGGCAACATTTTCATCTGACTACTTTGTGCATTCAGTCACTGTGACCAAGCACCAAATCGCCAAAAAGCCTCTTTGTTTGACTTTTTCCTCATCTTTTTCCACACGTCCATTTACATACCAACGGCAAACCTTTTTACTGGGAAATGGACATAACTCTTAAAAATATCTCTGTTCAGCCTCCATTTGGCACTTATCATTTTATTTCAAGTTACTTGGCCACAGTATAAAGACACAAACAAAAAAAAAAATTATACAAATTAATTTACCAAATTAAATATTACACGTTTGTCATTTTAATTTGTTTTTAACGTTATTAATTTTAATCTAAAATAATAATTTTAAAAATACTTAATGTTTACTACAACTGAAATCAAATTAATAAAAATAGCCTTATAAGTAAATAAATAAACAAAAATGGCAAAAACAAAATAATTTCTAACATTTTAACTAAAATAAAAATGACAGGCGTTATAAAAAATAAAATGTTTGATCACATCTAGAACAATGAATGCAATGATAATGATACTAAAAATTTTAATAATTATTATTAATAAGAAAATATGAACATTTTCTTGTCATTTACTCACCCTCTTACTTAAGTTTCTTTATGTTGAACACAAAAGAAGATACTTGGTTCTTAGTTCCCACTGACTTGAATAATATGGAAGTCTGTGGGGACCATCAACTGTTTGTTTCGCATTCTTCTAAATATCTTCTCTTTTGTTCAACATAAGAAAGACACTTGTACAAGTTTAAAACGACATGAGTGTGGGTAAATGATGACAAAATTTTGGAGTGAACTTTCCCTTTAATACCATTATTACTACTACTGAATTAAAAAGTGTGTTTATAAAAACCAAAACTCATGGTGTTAAAAACTAATATAGTTGTTATATAGTTATAGTTTAGCCTCAAACGGTGAAGAAATTGTCCTTTTTGCATGAACTATGCGACAGTGGCATCTGGAAACTGGTCGCATCGGCAGTTAAACAAACACAAGAAATTTTAACAAGCAAATAATTTCCATGTACTGCCCCAATACATTCACCTAATTGATATTCACAAGCCAGGTTGACACCGTTCATAATGTGCCCCTTCCACCACTTTTCGGATCGCTCCTGCTTGCAATAAACATTTGGAGAGAAATGTGCAGACGGTGGAGCACTCAATACATCTGCAATGAGGTGGCTGGCAAGATGCCATCTTAAACAAACCACAATGGCCGTGTTTGTCCTGACCTGGCATATTCCAAAACCCCCCATGAAAAACACCGCCGCTGAGCCCTGAGGGCCTACAGCCACTTCCTTTCAGACCACACAAAACGAGGATCTGCGGGCCACCCCTGACGCCCGTGGGCCTGAATAGACTCAGTGAGCCGGCACTGATGGCGGGGCGAGCGAAGTGATGGCCCCCAGAGAGAGGGTCGCACACCGTTCCCCCGGGGGGCTGTCACATCAGCCATAAAGACAAATTAATAAAACCAACCAAACTTACATGAATTATATGTTACTGGGAACACAACTATATGCCTATACGCAAGTACTCTAAGAAAAAGCTGTAAAGAATGACTAATTCATTCCCTTCTTTCATCTCACCGGACCTCAATAAGAGACTAAAATCATAGCAGATGAATGAGATTTTGAATATAAGACTTTCTCTTTGTTACAACAGCCATTTTCCAGACGGAGGCTGTAATAAGGTGTTTATGGTAACAAGGGACTATGGTTAAGCCACTGCGCTCTGCATATTATAACATCACATGCATGCACAAACTCCTAACGCCAGAAAAACAGCAAAACCTTTAAGATAGCATCTCTTCTTTGAACAAGCATTTCACATGGGTATACTATCATCTCAAGCTTTCTTTCTAAGATCTACCTAATTACAGAATCAATGGCAGGCATCCTGCAGCTAATTTACCACGTCCCTGCCTCACTCCTTAAAACAAGATAGTTTTTATTATGCTCTGTTTCATTCAGAGACGGATGTGTGATATTCATGCTAAACATCTGCGAGTTTCAAACATAAAGGAGCTGCTTTGGCTTACACTCTGTGTATGAGCAAACAAAATGGCGGTGCTACTGTTAGCTTTGCAGTTGTTCGAATGTCAACAAAGAAGTCTGCTAGCAACTTAACTGCTATGCTGTGCCAACATGTTATGCTAGCTGAAGATTATTTCCTGTTTACGTTAGACTAGTTGTAGTCGCTTGTATTTTAAAGAATTTGACTCTTTTTTTTTTTTTTGCTCATGATGTCAATAAAGGGTTGCCTTTCAAAAAAAGCATTGTGTTGAATGTCTAGTTGTCATGTATTAAACAGAATAAGTTTTAGATTAACTAAATTATCATGGCTCAAAAAATCACTTTTTCCTTTAATTTTAATATAAGCTTAAAGTGTTAGTTCCCCAAAAAGGAAATTCTGTCATAAATTACTCGTCCTCATGTCGATTCAGACCAATAAGACATTCGTTCATCCTCGGAACATAAATAAAGATGTTTTTGATCAAATCTGAGCGCTATCTCACTCTCCATAAACAGCAATACAACTGAAATGATCCCAAATCCAAAAACATAGCAAAACAGTCCATGTGACATCAGCGGATCAACCTCGCTTTTGCGACGCTTTGTGCAAAGCAGAAGTAAAATAACAATTTTCTCTTCTGCCGTGACTCACGTCTTCCGCCGTGCTCAACGTACGGTACCCACAAGCTTTAACGTACTTGACTTAATCAGCCTTGTTTATATCCGGGTGAAAGCATGGGCATGTACGTAATCTGCGGCTGTTTACGCTTACGCACAGTAATGTTCTCTAAAAAAGACGTGAGTCATGGTTCAGTATGATGTTATTTTTGTTTTCTTTGCTCAAAAATTCTCGACACTGATGTCACATGGACTGTTTTACCAGTGTTTTACCACGTTTCTGGACCTGGGGTCATTTCAGCTCAGTGTAGCGGTATATGTAGGGACAGATGGCTCTCTGATGTCATCAAAAATATTTTACTTTGTGTTCTGAAGATGAACGAAAGTTTTTTGGGTTTGAAACCACATGAGCGTGAGCAATTAATGACATTATTTAAATATTTGGGTGATCCAGCCCTTTAATAAATTTTATTTAATTGTACTGTAAGTACATGTAATTAATTAAGTGTCCAGAAATAATGCATTCAGTACATTATTTTAAAGTACAGTAGTAATAAAACTTTATAATTTACTCACCTTTATGTCATTCAGAACCTTTATTGTATTATCTTCTACTGTAAATCACTAAATATTATATTCGGGAAAATTACTGGCTTGATATGAAGAAAGTCAATAGATTCTAACTTTATTTTAATATATATATATATATATATATATATATATATACACACACAGTATATATTGCTATTTTCTAGAAGAAAAAGTTTGGAATGAAATGAGGACGCTGACATTTAAAGTTGAACTTTTGCTTATCTTTTTACTGTGTACATCTCCCTCAGCACAACCATGTGACGTAACTCACCCGCATCACTGTAAAATCAGTGTTTTTTATATTTCTAGACCCCGAATGAGTTTCCGATTTGGAAGTCCAACTTTAAATGGAGTTCTAATGCGGCCATTTCTTCAGCTGAATAGAACGCAGCATTAGCAGGTCTTTTAAATGCGTTACCGTGCCATACATTTACATAATAATATGCAAAAGAGAATTAAACCACATATATTAACACCAGGTGTGAGGAGAATTTAATGAGTGGGATTGTTAGTTTTTGACAGCTTCCTTGGAAGCTTTAAGCAGAAACACTACAAGTAAAGTGCAGGAGTGGTACACTCAGGAGACGACTTCAGACATCGAGTCCAAAGATTTTTTTAATGCCTTGTGATCACAGAACGGCAGTTCTCCCCTGACATGTTTTCAAAGACAAGATCGAAGCGACTGCAGGAAATTTTAACTTCCAATTTTCCCCATATGCCACAGAAAGGAAACTCCGCAGGCCAGCCTTAGTATGTAAAAGGATGAATAAACCGCTCCAACAGCTAAATGCCACAACACTTTCCCCGATTTCTTTCAAACACCTTCCAAGTTGTAACGGTAGATTTACTGAGAGATTTCCCGTGAGAGGGATATGGCAAATTACTATAAAAGATGTGAATAACAATGGTGTTAAATAAAATGCAATGATATTCAACGAGGTGGCAGCGATTGTTCAGTGTCATAAAGCCATGGCGCATTAGGCATGCATCATTAGCCGGACTCTTCACCTGTGCCTGCTCAGGGCGTCTGACTTCCTGGTTGGTCTGGATTCACCTTGGGCTACAATCTCAGGCCCACAGCACGCAGAAAACAGTCTCCACAATAATACAGCCGGCCTGATTTCTTCTCCCCCACCTCCTACTGACTCAAATGTGTTTCCTCATGCAGACATGATAACCACTTTCCAATTTCAACTTCATCTTCAACCACCAATTTCAGCCAGCGTAGCTGTGACTGCAATATGAATCCCTGCATATATACAGGACATTACAGGCTCATACAGGGCTGGCCGCAAATGAGAGCGAGAGAGAGACGGGGGAGCAGATAGAGGCCAAGACATTGCTTGCTCCCAGCTGCCTGTTATTTTTTTCCATTTATTATTCAATAAGCTTTAATTGACCCTTGACCCCGAACAGGAGTATGAATCGGTCTATCTCCTGGGCGCAGTCCCGTTCGTGAATCCTTGTGGCAAAGTCAAGGAGGGCTAAATCTGGAAGGACCCGGGAGCATGTCGCATAAGTTTAGAGAATACACTACAGGCAGAATTAGGGCTGATTGTGATTGAATGGAGCTTGATGACTCTTGACATTTTCGTGGAGTTCTTCAATCACAAGCTGCCGTTGTTCAGGTTTGCGCCAGTGCATTCACACTCATGCACTTCAAAAAGGCATATATTACACAGGCGCACACACAATCATAACAAACGGATGGAAGTGATGAAGAATTTGCTCAAAAAAAAAAGTAAGCATGGGTCTCATTTGTTAATCAATGTTGAATGTTTTTTTTTTATTATTTAACTTAATTTTATTTATTTTTTTACAGGCACACATTTATCTCTGGCACAGACAGAAAATGTCTTAAAAAGTTAAATAAGCTAGTATTTTGCACTGATTGTAATTTATTGTAGAAATTTTAAAGACTAAAATTGTATTTTTGGTTAAATATATCCCAAAAAATTCCAAAATGTACTCAAAGACAATCACGCACGGTTTTCCCGCGAATTCGACGCATATCCGAAACCAACTCTTGCGAACCGGTCCTAGGTTTTTCGCCCCGATCGCCACCGAACCGGTGCAGAAATCATCCGT
>JAUCNO010001731.1:5143-16351 GCA_032353835.1 Enteromius viviparus | reverse complement strand
TCGGACATACTACTCGCCTCGCATGCTGTTTTTCGCGTACTATATAGTAGGGAAGTAAGCGATTTCGGACGCAGCAAATGACTTTATATATGGTGCACTTTCAGATTTAAAGGGACAGGTCGCCCAAAAATGAAAATTCTATCATTAATTTTTCACCTTCATTTAGTTCCAAACCCATAAGACCTTTCTTCATCTTCGAAAAACAAATTAATATATCTGACCCTCCATAGCCAACAACACAACTGAAATCATCACAGATTCAGAAACGTGGTAAAAACACTGGTAAAACAGTCCATGTGATTAGTGAATCAACTTTAGTTTTGCGAGAATAATCGCAAAAGAAAGAACAAAAGACAGTTTACTCAACCATTCTTCTCCCCTGACTTATGCCTTCTCCCGTTTTAGAGAGTATCACAACTCTTCTAGGCATAAACAGCCGCAGATTATTCACATGCTAATTACGTCAAAAACGTTAAAGCTAGCGTATGCGTTGTGATACTCGGAAGATGTAAGTCAGGGAAGAAGAATGGTTAAGTAAATTATCTTATTTTTGTTTTCTATGCACAAAAAAGTGTTCTCCTAGTATCTCAAAACTGAAGTTGAGCCACTGATGTCACACAGACTGTTTTACTGATGTTTTTACTATGTTTCTGGATCTGGGATCATTTCAGTTGCTGTCTATGGAGGTTTCAGATGGCTCTCCGATTTCATCAAAAATATCTTAATCTGTGTTCAGAAGATGAACAACTGTCTTACAGGAAACGACATGAGGGTAAGAAATGAATGACGGAATGGTCATTTCGGGGTCAATTAGCCCTTTAAATCTTTGCAGGATGTTTTCATTTACTTAGAGCTGTGTAACACAATACATGAAAGCTCATTTTCGAAAATCCATATCAGGGGCACTTTGACACATTCATTCAAAAGATTTAATCAAAAATGCTGATTCATCCAGTAACAAAACCTTAATCTTTAAATGAGCCATTGAATCATTCAATGACTCATTCATTCGAACCATAAAACAGTTACAATTTATTAAATATCATTTTAAACAGACTGCAGCATTTATGATCTCTCTGATTTTTCAGCTATGCCTTTGAGACTTCTGTATCTAAATGACCTCTGTTATATGATTGGCTAATCCTTACATACCAGCACTGTCAGAATCAAATTTCGCTAAATAACATTATTTCTGCATTGATAATCCAATTTGATGGATTTTTTTCAGAAAGCTGATGTTTTTGCAAAAAAATCACCAAACAAAGCTAAAAGCAAAACAATGCATTAAATGCCCATGTCGAAAAGCTTGACAAATAACATCACGGTTTAGTAAGCTGTAGCCAATCAAATAAACATCTACAATTAGTCAGTTAAAACTGCTGCCTACTGAGAGCATTTGCATTTCATGTACTGTGATCTCTCTCTCTCTACGGTTCCTCCAAGAACATCCAGTTCAACTTAATCTTCCTTAAAGAGAACAAAAACATCTTAATGTTGATCACCAGGGGCTCTGGAAAGAGCCAGGCGAGGGTTAACGGTGCGTGCCTGTGTAAATGTACGTGTCTGTGAGCAATCCAATTTTTCACGACGCTTGCAATATAGCTACAAAGCAGTCTCATACTAACTGCGATTTGCAGGATATCACATTTATGAAAGTCTTTTTAAGGATACGGGGAAGAAAACAGGAACAAAATTGATTCAATTCATTAGAGCCGTGTCATGGCTTCTGTCTCTGAGCTACAGCCACTCGCTCTCGTTCACTAACTGATATCAATGACCGTCCTGTCATCTTGTAAGCATATGAATGAATAAACTGTCACACAGAGAGCTATATGAGATAATGGTTATGAGCGTAAATGTCAGAGAGAAAACAAACCCCATGATGCATTGTGTTGCTTCCAGGCAAAAGATGCTCAAAACATTCAAGGAGGGCTGACTGATACACCTGTGCTTCAGCCCGGCGTAAATCATGTGCTGCACTTTGTGTTTCATTTTAAAGGGGTCATACGGTGGTACATGCACTTTTTCAAGCTGTTTGGACTAAAATGTGTGTATTGAGTGTGCGTACACAACCACCCTACAATGATAAAGATCCACAGGTAGTTTTCTTTTTATTTAATAAAAATAAGTTGCGCCTTCTGAAATCATGCTATTCTCATATGCATAGAGATCACGCCTACAATAGTTGATTGACAGCAGCATGTCACACAGACTGAACAGCAACACTCCTAAGAGATTGAGGTGATTTGTTGTTGAATGTATTAATGAACAGAACAGTAGTGATTTACTCCCGACATCTGAATGACTGAAGGCTGAAGATTACCGTTACCGTGTTTTCTAAAGAGCTGTTTGACAGGGTAAAATTAGCGTTTTTAAAACTATCTTTGAGAAATGTTAAAACAAACTATATTACAAACTTTCCATTAAGACCCTAAAGAATCATATTAGCTTGTGGAAAACTGGGTTTGTAAGACCCCATTAAAGGTGTTGGAGAAGCAAAAACATCAGCTATACTGTACTATAGATCTTAATTAGATTATCTTACTAAATGATGCTTTGTTTTGACATTTCATATGTGTAGTGTTTTTCAAGTTCAGAAAAAAGTCATGTTGTAAGTCACAATGCATCATTTGTCGTCATGACTACACACACACACACACTCAGACCCAAAACTCTGTACTAAATATGAGCTGTGACATGAAAGGCACCAAAGTCCAGCTGTCAAACAATTAACCACGATTTACATAATATATTTATGTGTACTGTGTATATTTATGCTGTATCTATAAGTACTCACACATACAGTGCATATATTTTAAATATTTACAAATATATACATTTATATATTTATATTCTTATATTTTATATACATATACTGAATATATAAACATAATTTTATTCTTAAATGCATGTATGCATGCATGTGTTTTGTATTTATATGGACACATAATGAATATACACAGTGTACACATATATATATATATATATTATGTATGTATATAATTGTTCTTGTGTCTAAGAAGTGGTTCCTTGACATTTTGTCATGAATTTCAGCATTTCAGTTTTTTCACTGAATATTACAGCACTTTAGCAAAAGAAATTCTGTTTTAGTTGCGTTAGCTTCAGCCCTAGCTGAATGTGATGCAAGAAAGAGACCGGACGCTGTGAAAGAAAGCAAAAACAATAAATTGATAATGCTTCTTGTCTGTGCTGGCTGCACATTACACTATATGTGCAGTGAAAACAGCACTGCAGATCACAAATAAATGATTCTTATGAGCCTGTTATTAAAACGAACCAGTCCAAAAAGACTTAAAACCAATCAAAAGTTTAGAATTACTTAAATTGTGTGTAGTTAAAAATCAACAGATGGATAAAAAGTTTATTTAAAGAAATTGCTTACCCCAAAATATGATGTAAGCCTCAGGCCGAGTTTTAAATGAGTTTGTTTCTTCATCTAAAACATATTTGAAGAGTTTTAGTGTTACATTACTTGCTCAATAATTGTGAGGAAGCAATATTATGGATAGAGGACTCGTACTTTAGCTGTAAGTTATGATTTGAAGGTAAAAACAACTTGATGGGTTTGTTTCTTACAAAAGCTTCTTACAAGCTTTTTGGTTCACAAGATGTTAATTGACGGACTGAAGTCATGTGGATTCCCTGTGGATTAGTGTTGTTTTTATCAGTAATTTCAACTGTCATTCTGACGGCACCCATTCACTGCAGAGCAGGCGATGTACAGTAGTGATCAATCTGTCCAAATCTGTTGTGATGAAGAAACGAACTCATCTACATCTTGGACCTTGGAAGTCATTTTCAGCTCATTTTAATTGTGTGTTTGTGTGCGTTTTTGTGACAAATCAGGACATGCGTTTGTATAATGACACAGGTATGACATAGGTATTACAAGGAGGAGGTGACTTTTCAGGACATTACCCCCACTTTTCAAACTGCTTTAAAAATCAGACAGAATAAAGGTTTTTTGAAAATCTAAAAGTGCCTGTAGTTTCTTGCGATGGTTAGGTGTAGGTGTAGGGTTGGCGTAGGGCAATAGCACATGCAGTTTGTACAGTATAAACACCATACAATTTAAAATAGCATTAATAATAAAAAAAAGATTAAAACATTATTAACATTATTAATAACTGAACTGTAGCAATTTAATACAAACTATTTTAGAATTAAACCTGCGTATTTTACTAACACTTACAGATAAGCCTACTGTACACCTGTCAAATGTACGTTTAGGAAAACATGTCAAATGCTTTAAACATCATACATAACTGTCAAGCAACTTACAGCCACATTAAACCATTATAAGTTACTTCAAAGTACTAAATATAAACATGCACTCACTGAGTCTTCTGCTGTATGTGAAATAAATTTTGTCCAAAGACATGCGTTTTATTTTTCATGATAATGTACTCTGTGTGTGTGTGTGTGTGTGTGTGTGTTTGCATCCTTATATGTGATCCCTGAAGCTTTTGTCAGTTAAGCTCATCCAATGTGGCTGTCACCCAATCTCTTGCTCCAAGGAGCTTCATGCCTATTTTTATAAATGTTTTCATATTCATTAGTCTTGAGTGTCATTTCATGACTGCAAATCTTTAATACGACCTCACTGTAGGATGCCGTGCTCATCTAACAAAGAACAACTCACAAAAACACTACAAAAGCCTTTTAATTCCTGTCCTGTCACATGTTTCGACTTCTCAAAATAGGGGCAAAAACACGTCAAGTGCAAAAGCCATTTGTGTTCAAGAGATATCGTTTATTTAAGTGAGAATTAATTAGATTTAACTTTATCTCCTTGACCCACCACATTATTCTACCTCATAACATCTCTACTGCAAAGTCTTAATTGCAGGGAACAGTGCGGGGTGTAAGTGCTGGCTGTTAATGAGGGCAATTAGCGACGAGGCTTGTGATGCCTCCGACAAATAGAGCTTGAGATTGGAGCTGCTGAATCATATGGACGCATGAAAACAGTTGCAGACATGGCAATCAGACTCCCTCCCAAGTTGCACACTTTGAAAAGTATGAACTGCTAAAATAGGTACTTTTTAAGAATATAATAAGCCAGTGCACTGGTGTTGGAGCATATGAGCACATTACAAGAAAACATTACACACTGTATGGCTTTACATAATGTTAAAAGCAATGGCTTTTAAAACGTTGGTGCAGTAATTTATTTTATTATTTTTTTTAATACTTTTATTCAGCAAAATAAATTTGTAATGTTACAAAAGACTATTTCATATAAAGGCTGTTCTAATGGACTTTCCAATCATCAAAGAATCTTGGGACAAAATGTATGTAAAAAAACAAAACAAAAAAACATACAAATGTTTTCAGCATTATTAAAAAGAAAAAATATTTCTTGAGCATTTTTGCTATTTTACATAAAGGCAGCCTTGACTTGAAAAGTTATTTAACTTGACAATAGTGAACAATAATTGAACGTGTGTGTGTGTTTGTGTGTTACATAGTTGTGAGGAATGTCCCCACAAGGATAGTAAAACCTGAAATTTTTTTTACAAGGAAAATCAATTATTAAAAATGCGATTTTTCTTAAAATGTAAAAATGCAAAAAAATGGGGAAGTATAAATTGAGCTTTAGGGGTACGGTTGGTGTAGAGCAGTGATGGGAATAACAACGTTAAAAATAAACGGCACTACTAACTGCGTTATTTGTTTTCAGTAACGAGTAATGAAATGAATTAGCTACTGTTTCCCCTGTTTTTTTTTTTACTATAATTTATTATAATATTATTAGCATTTTATTTTTCGCTACTGTACATGTAAACTGTAACGAAGCAAGCCTGTGATCATTCTTCAATGGTGGGCAAGGAGACTCAGAGGTGGCGATTAAACGTGAAGGACATTTATTGGACAAAAACACAGTGAGCTGAACGAAATTACACACGGACAAGATACATAACATCAACAACAGACAAAGATACAAGACATGGGGCATGGATTTATACACAGACTAATTAAGATGGAACACGGGACACCTGGAGAAACACGGCTGGGAAAGAATGAACATAATGTGGAGACACATAACAAATAGCAGACACGAGGAGACAGAATGCAAACAAACACATAAAGGACACGTGGGACAGGATGACAACAAAACACAGGTACGAGAACACAAGACAAGACACGCCTACGGCGTTACATAAACGTTATTCTATGTTGTATTTTCCAGTCAAAATAATGGAGTTCATTTGGAATTGGTATCCTATAAGTTTGGACGGGGTGGGGGAATTTTTTTCCTTTCACGAAACCTAAACTGGCAGGTGTGGATCAAGCAGTGTGGGAGGCCCCCATTCATAACTAAACTTACAACCTTTTAGCATGACGCTGTCACGTTATCCCTCAAGCTCCGCCAGAGGGCACTCCAGCCAAAACAGGACCACACTCCCACTTCTTCCATAACACCCCATACCTGCACATGTGTTTACAATCAGTCTTCCCTTTTAAATACAGCTCTCAGACCTGCTTTCAGTACGAAGTCTTGCTTTGCCCCGGCAAGCAATTCTGAGTTGTTTCCCTGTTTCGATTTGTTTTCTGTGTTTGACTCTGCCTGAATCTGCCTGCCCTGACTTCTGCACAGTTTTGTCTCTGTTCTGCCTTCTCTGTTCCTGTTTGCCGCTTATGACCACTCCCTGTCTGACTAAGAGTATTAAAAATATAAGAGGGAGAATGTTAGCATTGCAAAGTAGTCAGGCTAATGTCTTGTGTCTATTCCAAAAGACTACAATTGAGTCGAACGGTTCTGTCAGGTACCGTACGGTTCCATTTGTGTTTCCACATGAGGCTGGAACGGTGCAGCACGATTACAAACCATTTTCGGCCCAGAATTCTCGAACCATGTTAGTAAAGTGCATGTGTGTGTGTCGTGGCCAATCAGGATCTGTTGCCTGGCTGCTAGTTTCTCCGTAGCTTGCTAATCGCGCTATGTTGAGTAATGTAAACACAAATGAGTAATAAAATATAAATACATTTCTAATCATCCTGCATAACGTGATGGTTATTTATCATATCATATGTAAACATTTGTGTTACCACGGCAGCCACTGACGTATTGGAAATGCGTGGCGACACGGAATGGAACGATAAAAAATAATGTTGGGTCAGTATAAAAGCAATAGTCTATCAAAATGCTCACAAATATAGCAAATCAAATGTGTGTGTGTTCAGTATAAACAGAAAAGATTCATACTACTGATGGGTGGTAGCTTTCAAAGGTCATGTGCATATTATTCTAATTTATTAATTTATATTAATAGTAATAATACAGACATAGAAAGTAGGAAACCTATTTCATTTTAATAGCCATTCAAATATTATTCATAGGACTATTTAAATGAAGCACTTTGTTGAAGTCTGCATCAGAGTGTCTTTTTTACAAATTTATATGCAATATTAGCTCAGAAAGCATAAATGGAAGCCTACTTCAAAAATCCCCTAGACAAAATATGTCATCCAGCTAGCTTTGACATTATATTTCTATCTTGGCACATGATAATCCTGACATGCTAAATAGAATGTAAATTGGTATTCAATTTTAAGATTGGAAGGCGAGATACATGAGATGGACTCTGCATCACACCGTTCATCAAAGGGAAGCAATTCGGACTATTCCCAAAGTTGCACCTGCTTTGATTGATCGGCGTTAACAATTACGCCAAACACCACAGGTCACCTTATAAACTTATGACAATTCAATTTGAGCCACAGTTTAAAAACAAAAAAGCTTAACGGGGAGTTAAACTAGGCCTCATCTCCTCCATTAACAGTGAGAAGTTTTAATGAAGTGTTTTACGATGCACTCTCTGGACTTGCTCGCTCAGGACTCCTTGAATAAAAGACGCTTTCCGACGGAGGGCATGCCGACATGCTCCGCTTGCTGTTGTGCCATGATTAAAGCTGTAAAAACAAAAAATCACAGCCTTACATGTTTGCTTGCGGAGACTAGCAGCGCGTGTGTATGCGTGTGTTCTGACTGTTGCTCGAGTCCTGACAGCTTTGAGAGCGATGACAGGCTCGGGTGTGTGAAAGCCACTGGATAAGAGGTTTAATGAGGCTGTAGGATCAATAGACAGGTTAGGGGGGAGCTGTCAGATCACCTTCCTGTCTGCCTGTGTGCTGATAGCTCCTCTTCGCCTAATGAAATGCTAACATAAAAACACTATTCATCAGGCGAGTATCAGTACAGCACTACTGACTCTACAAATGATCACACGCATGTATGTCACCGTTTTGACATTTTTGGAGATGAGCAGCACGGCCATGGTTGAATGACAGAATAAAACAGCTCATCATGGGTCCTTTTAAAATTAACACGGATTGTGGAAAAGAAGTGTGTTTAATTGAATTTGTAAGTGTACTTTTAATCGTAAAGCATAGTAAAATATCTAGTTCGTGTAAGATGAATAAAGTAACAGGCCACTTGAGTGTATTTCAAGACTTCCACTTTCTTAATATACATAAACATATACAGAAAAGTGTACTTAGTAGTAAAACATTTATATTTTTTGTTCTTTAATGAAGTGTATTATTTTGATGTGTTGAGTGACATACTACAGAATGCTGTAAATTTTGCAACTTCATCCTACAATATTTATATATGTTGCATACAAGTATCGGTAGAAATGGCATTAAAGTATATGTTAGTAAACTAGAAATTTGGCACACACTTTAACCATATTCAGAGTAATTTTGAAATTGCATTTAAAAATGTATTTATGTCTCATATAAGTGTTTTTAAAAAAACACTCTAAAGTTCAGCTAACTATAATTAATTTCCATTTAGACATGTTTTTATATAATTGCAATTGACATGACATTAAGTGCAAAAAAATTCCATTACCATCAATTTGCATGTCAACTATTAGACTCAGTTTTTTTTAGATTGTGCTAAAACATGCTTATTTTCCACAAAGGATGTATTGGATGTATCTCCTATATTATTAGCATGTTTTTAAATTCTTAATTAATATTCATTTTGATCTCCACTTATTGACCTTTGACTAGCATATCAGATAACTTGACCTTTTTATGACAAGGCAAGGTTCGTTCAGGCTTTAAAATGTCATGTGGTGCTGATGAGATGAAAACGAAATAATATTTATGAATAATTCAAGAGATTTATGAAAATGCTTAAAGGTGTTTTTTGTAATGGGTAACTATTTTTGTAAACTGCATTTCATGCACTAACTAACAAAGAGAAATACACTGTGACAGTATTTATTAATCTTTACTAACACTAGACAATAAAAGTCTTGTCCAAAATAGCCGATGCCTAGTAAATAACATTCATAACAAAATAAGAGAGATTATACTAAATGCCTGTTAAGTTTTATTTAGTACTTTTATGAGTAAAATATTTTACACAAAAGATGTTTACATAAATTATAAATATACATATGAATATACATACACTTATTTTTACAAATAAATGATTAAATTTTTCACATTTTCACAGAGTCTGCAAGGGGTGCCCAAACTTTTGCATAAAACTGTAAAACTTTAATTGTAATAATGAATAGAATCAATGTTAACTAAGATTTAAAAAAAAAAAAAAAAAAAAAGTCTTTTTCATTGTTGAGGTTAACTAATGTGCCACATTTGGGCCACATGTAGCCTGTTTTGGTTTATGCTGGCTCAACGCTATTTTGCTTGGTTATATAACAGCCAGTGGTGCGTTTCCCAAAAGCAACCATGGTCGCAAGTTCAGTCGTTACCAATAGAGTTTATTGGAACTAACGATCATAGTTAGCCAACAATGATTTTGGGAAACGTACCCCAGGTTGGTTGAATAGTGAGGCTGACTAGTTTGTTGAAACTACTTTTTAAATACAATACCATATTTCAGCAAAAGATTAATTATGAACAAAACTTCTAGTAAATGGTTGTAGCAAGGTAATAGCATGTTGTGCTTTAGCATGCTAACAGTTACGACGAACTTCAAACCATCAGCTGCAAGCAATATTTCTATAATTAAATGTATTCCATTAAGGATTCTGTTTGGCATCTGGCTGACTCATAATTACAAAGAACTTCTTTAAAAGAGACTTCTCAACAAGTCATCCATGTATCTCAAACAGAAAAGCATGGCGCTGGCAATGCTAAGGTTAAAGGTTTGATTCCCAGGGATTGCATGGGCTGACGAAACATACAGTACATTTTAATGGAATTCTGCTTGAAGCTGTTGGTGATGCAGAAATGACACACTTGTGTGAACACTAAGCCTGTTGCAGTTTTTGGTAAGACGCTACTTATGATTTTTTTGATGAATCCAACACAAAGCCAAGGCAGGAAACAACCACTGTAGCGGGAGCGTGTGATTCTGTATGTATAGCAATGTGCACGCATCCCATTGGTCCACGCAGGGCTCACAAGGCGCTCAAAGAGACAAGAGGATGCTTCTCAGACACAAGTGCTCTTGATGCCGCTATATCCAGAGCCCCCGCAGACCAGCGTGGAGACCTGGTGACAGAGTTTCCCCCGGATCACCGGCCCTGCACTGATTCACTGCGACGTGAGCAGCCTCTCCCTTCAGCTAGCAACTCTTTGTTTCATCTGCAGAACTTGCTTCAGTTTCTTTCCTTCGTGACCCTTCATGTGGCCTCGACTTATTTGTCAAAGTGCATCAGAGCGAGCAGGAGTCCTACAGGATCATTCACAAAAAAAACTGAATACAGAGCTGAGCCAAGAGTTAAGAGAAAACCAGAAGAACGACATATTTTGTCTTCGTCATTTTATGGAATAGCTTGCGGCAGGGATGATTCTAATACTGAGGGATTGTCGAGCAGGAGGTTTCTTTTTATTTGTGTGTGTGTGTGTGTGTGTGTGTGTGTGTGTGTGTTAAAATGAGTGTTGATGTCTGCACTGGAATTTTCTGCTTTTAATGTCAGTTGATAAAAATGGCAACCGATTAATTACAGGATCATGTTAACCACAATTAGTTGTTTTAAATTTGTGCTGGCTGCAAAAAGATTAAGGTGGTACTTAAAGCATTACTCCACCCCAAAATGAAAATTTTACCATTGATCAGCCTCATGTTGTTTCAAACCCTTAAAAGATTAGTTAATCTTTGGAAACACAATTTAAAGTGCCCCTATTATGCCATTTTAAAGGTTGCTAATATTGTTTTATGAGTGTCTTAAAACAGGTTTACATGTATGCAAGGTCAAA
>JAUCNO010001730.1:0-12829 GCA_032353835.1 Enteromius viviparus | reverse complement strand
CTGATCATTTGAATGGGTGAGCGAAAACTTTTGGTAATATAGTGTATATATATATATATATATATATATATATATATTGAGATATATATATATATATATATATTGATATGGTACGTGTGTGACCCTTCACTACAAAACTAGTCATAAGACAATTGAAACTGAGAAGGAATAAGCCTTCCATTGATGTATGGTTTGTTAGGATATGCTAATATTTGGCAATGCATATTACTAATCAAAAATTAGGTTTTGATGTATTTACAGTATGAAATCTACAAAATATCTTATTGGAACGTGATCTTTACTTAATGGCGTAAACGGAAAATAGAGAATTATTTCTACTATTGCTACAAATATACTGTGTGTGTGTATAAATGCTTTATAACATACTGGCTATTTATTAGTACTTACAAAAACTACTTTTAACTATTAATAAGCAGCAAATTATATGTTTATTGAGGCAAAAGTCATAATTGATGGTTTCTTAAATAGTGATAATTAGACCTTAAAATCAAGTGTTTACTTTAGTGTATTATTCATTCAATTGATTTGAAAAGTAATTTAATAAAAAAATAGCAAATTATTTCTCATGATTTATGAATTAATCACATCTGATTGTGGTCTCACCCCTAGTGTTTCCTAAAATGTTAGCCCATGTTCACTCTTCAGAAACACGAGGGGAGCGTTGACCTGCTCATTGGCACATGGTGACCGGTAACCCTATACCCCCTCTGCTCATGCCCCGGTCCAGCTCTCCCCTCAGGCCTGTCGTAAATCAAAGCCAAAGCAGCCGGGTCCGTGGCCCCCAGCGCTGCTCTCACACCCCTGAGCTCAGCTGTAATCTGTCCACATCCCGCTATCGGCCTCCTCCCGTGCGTTAGCCACAGTGACTGATGCTCGTAACCGTAGGCGGTCCTCTGTGCGGAGATGGCACTCCACTCGTCCTCCTCTTCTTACAGATCAGGATTAAGAGCTTGGCAGATTCCTCTTCATTTAATTCTTTTTTTTTCATGTTTTTTGGTAATCTTTGCCTCTGGTGATAATCTGCAGGAGTGTGACAGATTAGGAAGGAGGAAAAAGAGAGACGCAGAAACTAAATATTAAAACAGCTGGGTGAGCAGCTATCGGGTGACCTTCAAAAAGCCGGCCTGTGCAAAGCATTACCACGGCCTGAGGACGCAGAGAGAGATGCAGAGAGTGCGTTTCTCTCGCTTTCGTGCTTTTGCTGCCTTTGAGTCCTCTCACCCATTCATACTCATCCGGAAAGTTCTGCCTCTTCTTGCTTCTTATCCATCTGCCATCTGTGCCTCGGCCTGTTTCTGTGCTTTTAAAACACTCACTGCCATCTTAATTACAACATGGAGCAACACACAAACCACTCTCAGGAACCTCTTGAATTTGTTGATCTGCTTTGCTTTTGTACCACCATTTGAAGCCATTAAGCCTTTGTATTCACATGATGAGTCTGGCATTTTGCACCTTGCAACTTTGTTTGTGGATATTGCACTGGCTTTGCCTCTTTCTTGCCCTCATGACACAACCTTACTTTTGTTTTGTTTTGTTTTGTTTTGTTTTGTTTTGTTTTGTTTTGTTTTGTTTTGTTTTGTTTTGTTTTGTTTTGTTGTTTTGGTCTGGTCTGGTCTGGTCTGGTCTGGTTTGGTTTGGTTTGGTTTGGTTTGGTTTGGTTTGGTTCGGTTCGGTTTTCTATTTCAAATAAATGGCATTCTTTGAACTTTCAATTTATCAAATAATCCTGAAAAACACATCACACACAAACACTAAAACTGTGTTCAGCTTTGATAATGTGAAAATATAAGTTCTTTATAGTTATATAATAATTATATTAGGATTACTTCTGAAAGATAATTTGACCGTAACGTGTCAGTATATATTTTAAAATGGAAAACAGTTATTTATTGTTTCAAATAATTGTTTACATACATTAACAAAATGTCACAAAATTACAGACTTTTTATTGATAATAAATTGTATTGATTAAATAAATATTGACAAATGCAACCTTGGTTGAGCGTACAAGACTTTCTTGCGAATTTAAATGATAGTGTATATTGATATCTAATACTGCTTTGTTTAAGTGATAAAAAATATATAATATAATGTATTAAAATACACTAAGATATACCTTATATATAACAAAATATAAATATGAACATAACAACATCTAATTCTAATCTATTGTGAACTAGCAAAAGTAGATAAGTTTGACTTCAGTTGAAATAATACCTCCCTGTTTATACATGAAAACACAAAAAATGGTGAAGCTTGTGTGACTAGTAGTCATAACTTCAGCACATATTGATGAGTTGGTATAAGCTAAGTGGCGGTGTCCTTGCCTGGCTTTGGCTCCGTCCATGATGGTTTTCATAAAGTACACGTGGGCTTTGTTAATGTGCGGGATGGATTACACTTAATTGCAGCCCAGTACAATCTGACCAGTGCTGAAGAGATGTATGTTGGAAAGAATTCCTCTGATGGTTAGAGCCTGTTTCAGTCAATCTAAGAACTTTCTGACAGCTTGATTTGGTCAGGGCTGTTATTTTCGGCATGATGTTTAGCTCTGAAACAAAGAAGCGCCACATTCAACAGCTTGTTTTGGTCAACAAAGTTATTTTCAGCATGATGGTTATAATAAGCCAGAAAAACACCACATCCTGCATGGTTTCTGGTTGAATTAGGCAAAGCTGATTGGCAGGTGGTAAGGTGATGATTTTGAATCAATAGATTGAAATAAAGGTAATGAATCTAATTGAAAATGAGTTGTTTAGCAACATTTACCTTGGCTAGTAAAACGTTCTTATTTTGCAAACAGCACGAGGATGAAAGGATTACGCTTTTTCTGCTCCGTTTCTATCCTTTACGTTTATAACAGAGGCCATTTAAGAAGACAAAAGAAGTGCATGGAGATTAAAAATTGTCATTGTTTCAATGAAAGCTTATTATAAAGGTATTAGATGGACAGAAGGGGGTATGCGGCTCAGAATCAGGCGCCTTCGTTCTTTTCCTCCCAGCCAGAGGCCAGCTGGCTGTTACCTTGCCTCACAATTAAGAGTCACCTATTAAATCCCCTACAGAAGGTCTAAATTAGTGTGACAAATCCGAGGGTCACAGTGCGTGTGTGTGGGACCTTCTTGCTGGCTCCAGTGCTTGGCTTTAGCTTTCTTTGGACCTTGAGATAATTAGCTATGGATTCGCAGGCCCTTTGTCGCCGAGAAAACAAACTATGTCTCATATTCATTTACTTAGCCCGGTTTTACCGTTTGATGTGAGATGCAAGACCTCTATGTGCACTACTTAGCCACTGTAGACAGCATGTTGTTAAAGCAGGAATGGCTGCACTTGTATTTTAGAGGCTGCACATGAGCACTGCGAGTGTTTTGACAAGACAGATGTTCTGGATGCTGATGAACTCTTGGGCGTGTGGTACATCAGACAGCCGCTCTTGTCCTTGAGGCTGTGAAGAGGAGGAAGTCTGCCTGCCTCTTCAGTGTCATCTGCACTCGCATACACAACTGGTCTCATGCTGTTTGGAAAGGTTTCGTATTCCTAGAATTGTATTTCATCTAGCTTCAAGCTTCAGTGGAAAAAGTTTCATTCAGTAGATTTCAGATCTGGAGTTAGTGTTGATCAGTTTAGTTCAGCGTTGGTTTTATGCTTTGTTTATTCTGCACAAATATTCTTGGTTTTTTTGTAATTGGTTTAAAAAAATTTAAAAATCAAGACGGCCTTTTAGTAATTGGCTATTTTTATGAGTGATTTTTTTTTATATTATCTGCCGGTTTGCTACAATTTCATTACTTTAATATATTGAAGTGCTTTGTGTAGTAAAGCATACAGACTACTCGTTGACATACAGATAACGAGTCAATACTGTCCGTCTCTCATCTCCCATCCTTTTCCCACTTCCCGACATGTTTCCCCCTCTTTTCCTGTACGTGTGGACATGTAGACCACCTAACTAGCTCCATTTGTCCAGATTATTTAGAGGGGTTTAACCTTGCAGCCTCTGTAAAACAGAGACATCCTTTAAAGGCTGCGCTTCCCTTAAAAGCCAAGCCTGTGGCCATACATCAGAAAACAAGAGCTGCGCTTTGATAGCCGCTGCCATTAGACTCAGTCCTGTAAAGGGGCTTTGCCGTTCAAGGCACTCTGGAGATAATTGTGCAATTAGCAAAGAAGATTGTGGAGTGCTTTGATCAGGAAGCAACATGCAACTCCTCAAGATATCAGAGTCACCAGAAAAGATGCACTGAGAGCGGGGAGGGAGAAAAAGCAGTGTAGTGGACTTTTTTAGGACTAGATGGAGGTACAGTATAAAGGCTCCAGTTTGCTAAATGCTCACACAATAAAACTTTAGCCCTTTCATCTACTGTCCTCGGGTGTGGATTACCACTTGTTTGTAATGCATTGTTACCGGACGCCAAACTAAGATTACAGAGTAAAGGAGACGATGAGAGTGAGAAAGGCTGAAGTGAACGAGAAAGAGAGAGAGAACAAGTTTTAGATCGGATTTGACTAAGAGGTGAGAATAGGTTGCTGGTTGTCCCCATCACCAAATCATTTTTATTCCCCATTATGAACCAGCTCATAAGAGTCATTTGATTCAGACTAAAGTGGTTGCACTGTATGGGGCAGTTTCCCGAACAGGGTTTAAAACTAGTCCTAGATTAAAATAAATGCTAAGAGCTGTCTAAACTAGAAAAAGCTTGCACTGAGATATCTTAAAATATGTTATTGTCATTGTTTGGTCTTAAAATGCTCACGGATAATGCATTTTTGTAAGATATGTTTCTAAAAATTCTTAAATGTCCTAATTTAGTCCTGGTTTAATGTAATCCCTATCCTGGTCCTATGTGTTTAAATCACTCAAAGCACCATCTTATAAGGAGTCATTGAAATAAGTCTGAATGCATTGTATTTTTTTGAAATACTGGAAAGAATCAGCTCATGTGAATCATCTGAATCAGAATACATTGGTTTTGCTGTATGTTTTAGTTTACTAATATAAACCAGTTCATAAGAGTCATTTGAATTGGACTACACTAGTTGGTGCTGTAGGCTTTCCACTGTAGACATACTAGCTAATCAACAAATAGGGAAAATAATAAACATGAACAGTAAACAGGTCCAAATGTCTTTCAGTTTTAAAAAATCAAGCTCTTTTTCCAACCCTACTCATAATGCATTTATACGTCACACATATGGACTGCCAGTGTGCTGAGGAAGGCAATGTGGTAAGATTGTTATATAAAGCCGGTGTATATAGGAAATAGATCTTAGCAGGGTCCCTGTGAATGACTGCCAGGTCAGGAAATAGAAGTGCAAGCTTTGGCCCTGCTTTAGTCCTTCTACCTCAGTTACAGAATACCCCTCACCTCTACTTCTCGGCCACACAGCCTGCGGAGAGTAACTCTGACGTAGGAAAGTCCTGGAGGGCTACATCGGTTGGCTTGGCACTCCTCTTTCCTCCCCGGCTTTTCACATAACCCGAGGCTCTGGAGGGGAAGAGAGGAGGCAGGCTGCGCTATGCTCAAGGGGCATGAAGCGCTTCCAAAATAGCACTGGGTAAATAAGATCGCATGGGAACCAAACATTGGCTTGGGCCTCTTTCTTTGCCACATTTAGGCCTGTTCTGCAGGGGTCAGGACTCTCCATTGCTCACATCTAGACATGAGTGACACCCTGAATAAATCACACCAAGCTCAAACATCACCTCCCCGAGCATCGGGGGTACACTAATGGTTATGTTGCCCACTGGGGCCTCCTTTGCTTTAATCAGCTGGTCATGGGCAAATGATGACAGAGGGACCACCATGCTTCATACGATGGTTTCTGAGGTACGAACTCTACTAAGTAAACCCCAGCTGTCAACGCTGGCACAGTAGGTACACCAACACATACATTAAAAGTTGTTTCTTCAACTTTGGCTGCATTTCTTACACTCTCAGAAAAAAAGGTATAAAAGCTTAACCTAGGGCAGTACCTTATGTAAATCACACTTGTGTACCCTAAAATTTGCCTATTCAGATCAATCCAAATCTGCATTTGTACTGAGTAGTATTTGAAGGTTATTGTACTTGGTTACCAAAAAGACAACAGGGTCAGGGATATTTTTTCAGCATTTTTTTGATGTGATGTGTGAAGAAAGCAAAGAGAAGTCAAGGTAAATGTAAATGTTTTATACGCATTTTAATTTAAAAAAGAGAAGTAATTGAGGCCAGATTCTACAAAAAGAGTGAAAATATTATTGTAAAATAATTTTATATAATTATAGTTAGAATACCTAAAATGCTGTTGATGTAATTCGACTTAGAACGTCAAAGGCCATTTTATACTGAAACATTAAAATGTTATTTCCATTGAATTTAAACAGTATATCAACAGCACACTTTTGTGGAAATGACAATGTGGTGAATTTCCCTTA
Organism: Enteromius viviparus; assembly: GCA_032353835.1. Taxonomy (NCBI): domain Eukaryota; kingdom Metazoa; phylum Chordata; class Actinopteri; order Cypriniformes; family Cyprinidae; genus Enteromius; species Enteromius viviparus. The sequence goes on along the minus strand of JAUCNO010001730.1, from coordinate 6,390 downwards.
CTTTCCTAAAATACAAGCAAAAGAGAGTATTTTGCGTTGACAGGGCCAAAATTGTCCTTAGTTGAAGAAACACCATGTCTCTCTTGAATTGTAAAATCTTTAGTATTATAGAAGATCTGGAAGACATGGGTAGGTCTTTATGCACTGTCGTTTCATAAATAAAGCAAGTCTGCATTGTATCATTGCGGGCTTATCTGCATCCTCAAATGCTTCTTTCATGTATTTGAGCTTTCTGTGTTTATGTAGTCTCCATATGGCTCTAGCACAGGCCTGGTGGTGAGCTTTGAAGGTCTTTTTTAATGTGTAACTTCAGGGCTCGAGTGGGTCTCTGCACTTAGGACAAACTCCAACAGCTGCTCTGTGGCCTGTGCTGTGAATAATGCACTTCTAGTTAGTGAGTCTTTGGTTGAGTGCGTCTGTATGTTGTTGATCGGAGGTATGGGATAGAGTTTACACTTTTCATGTTCCATCAGTTCAGCTATGAATGGAATTAAGGCCACCCCTGACACACACACCGCTGTTGCCTCCACCAGAAGGGCCTGTGTCTTGGCCTGGCAGGCCATCAGAAACCATCATAGAGTAGACTTGTGATGAGAGGCACAGAGTGACACCCTCGACCACACACACTCACACATACATATACTCACACATACACTCCCCAGAGTGTGTCAGTGCTGCCGCCTCATCTGATTAACAGGAGCATGAGGCTTTACGTGACCTTTTTTCCCAGAATCCTCTCCAGGGCCGGGATGCTCAACCTTTTTTTTTCTCAGAATTTCCTCCAGATACTCAACACGATCGTCTTGACTCTTTGCACTCTGCCTTCATTTTTTCCTCAGTGTAATCTGTCTTCACCCTTCCTTGTGTGCACATTTGCCGCTGCCGCCGGCATGAATGTAACCCTTATTAAAGGAAAGAAAGTATTTGTGACACCTCGGCCCACCGGTGTTGCACTGCGGTTGAGTTGTCTCCTCCAATCCTCTCACATGAACACACTCAGTATATCACAAGGTTCAATCAACACCGTTTCCTCACTCAAGGTGTCACGCTTTATAATTAGCGCGCACACACGAGCGTTGGACTCGAGGAGACGATGCCTGTCAGCGCACCTGAACTCAGACTGGGCCGGCTGGGCGTCTCCTGTAGATGGCTCATTAAAGTGATTCGATCGGAGGGATGATGCCGCAGACTGTGTAGTGGGGCGAAGCCTGTGGCTGAGACATCCAATGTCCTGATATGTGCTGGACTGAGACCTAGAATCATCTTTGCTTTTAGGACTAGGTAATAATATTGATTGTCTGATCCTCTCATTCTTCATTTGAGTGATCTCAGTGATTATTTTTCAAATCTGACAATTCATCTTTAGTTTCTTGCATAGCTAAATCTTGTACAAATGGCTCTTGTAAACTGTTTCTTTTTAATAAATGAAAACTGTATAATCTGATTAACACACATGATTCCTGTAAAGTTTTTAAATTCCGATTGATTCTAATGACTCTATGAACTGATTATTCGTAGTGAATCAACCTACAGTTTAACCTTTGTGTAAACAAATAGTTCTAATGAACTGGACTGTGTGTCTCAGGAACATCTTTAGCTCAAGTACATCATGGATCCATTGAGACAGATGGAGCTATGGATCAATTTATGATGCTTTTGGGAAAGGCAGCCCTGGTTCTTTTTAGTAAAATTAAATACTGTAGTACAACGCAACCTGTACAGTCAGTTTCACACATACGTGAGTATACAGAAGCAGACTAGTTTTGCTTTCACACAAGATGCATTTACGGTCCGCTCCTGATCTGTGACTGTACCACAAACACATTTATGCATTTTTTTATGTCAAATTCAAATATGTGTGAAACAGGCTTGATTCATACAAACAGTTCGTATAGACTCGTTTCATTGAATCAACCTTCAGTTCACTGATTCATGCATAAATGACTCGTAAGAACCGGTTGTTTTTAGTGAATCAACTTACAGTTTAATCAGATTCATGAATAAATATGTCTAATGAACTGGTTCCTTTTAGGAAAGGATTCATGCATATGTGGCTTTTATGAACTGGTTCTTTATGAATCAGCCCTGCAAGCCCAACTGGTGTAGTCCGATTCATAAACAAATGCTTTCAGGAAATTAAAATCTACAGTACAGCGCAACCTGTCTAGTTCATTCACTCAAATGAATAATATTTAATATTTATTTAAAATGTCACAATGTACCATGTTGGAAGTTTCCCTGCTTGATTCACACCAATAGCTAAATGGAATTCAACTAGTGTCTTGTGAATTTGAAATTGAATTTTGTATCGATATCTAGCCATAATGGCTTTGTCGTTGACTTTCAGTGGCGAGGGCAACAGCTCTGGGAAAAACCAAGCCTGGTTGATGGGAGAAAGGGTGAGCTGGAAAATAGGGTACAGGCCTGGGAACCAATGGCTCTGCCGAGCAGCAAAGGCCAGGCAGGGCCGTGTGGAGGGGTGGGAACGCGAGGCGCAGTGTCCTGCCAGGCTACTCTTCCCGCGGGAGCCTCAGACAGAGAGACACTCAAAGTCGATAGGCTCTTTTCCTGCCGCGGGGTCAGGCTCCCTCCACAACTTCCCACCGACCCGTGGCCCGGCTCACTGCGGCAGGTTAAAATTAGTCTCTCTGGCTGAACCCAAGTCCTCCCTCTCTCAAGCCGCTCGCCTGGCTCTGAGAACCAGAGAGTCTGATAAAACACGCAGTTTTCACACAGTAACTCTTCTCTGTCAGAGAGACAGATACTATCCATTTTCTTTCGGCCCCCACGCTGAGAGGCGGAGGATGATGGGGCTTTTGCGCGCTCCGTACTTGGGAGTCGAAGCTCAGCTCTGAACTCTGTCTGAACTCCCGCTCCATGATTTCTGCTTTATTATGACGCCAATTTCATTTTAAAAGCTGAATCAGGCCGCAGTTCCCCTCAGAAGCAATTAAAACACAGCAGGGGCAACCTGTAGGATATCCTCTGCTGTCTATTGAAGGCGGCCAGATGCGTGCAGAGGCAACCTGTTGGTTATAACAATGTTTTTCTTCCTTTTGTTGTCCTCCCTTGCTCACGCTATCCCACGTTAGTCATCGCAAATCACTCACAGGTAGTCTGGCGCTTTTTCAAAGACAGTATATACCACATGGATTATCATTTTTAACATTTACTGTTGTCGTCGGAGTACATTTTATAACTTCGACCCAACTTTTTGCCACAGTTTGTGGTGTTTAAAGTGCACGTCAAGCTTTCCCGTCTGTTGAAAGGTGCTCCTATAACAGCTTCCAGTTGTTAATTCAAACAAACGTCAGCGCTAATGTGTGCAAATGCTCCCAAATAAAACGAGTGTTTGCCCACAGAAGTGGAAGCTCCTTTCTGAGGTTCCTGGTGTAAGTGATATTGACCAGTCCAATCCTGGCCGGTCTTCTGCAGGCCTTCCAGTAAGAGGGTGTGTGTAGAGGATCGATGCATGTGAGGCCAGTCAGCACGTGTGTTTAGACAAGTTTGAGGGGATAATGGCTGTTGCCGCTCGGACACACCGGCCTAATGGAGACGAATGGCTCCAATCCTCATTAAAAGCAAAGCCAGTGGACTAGAGTTTCGGTGTTAATGTACTGCTTTCATTGTTAAGGTGTGTGCTGGCTCTCAGAGTCAAAACAAGATAAGAGTGTTTTCACACCTGGTTAGCGTAGGGGTGGTTTTTCTAACCCAGAGACATTTTGAGTCAGCAAGTTTGCAGCTTAAAAGGAAAATGATTATAAAAACTCAAAGCTAGTAAAGTTTGGTTTGTATCCTGCAGGGTTATAGTTAACCTGCCTACCTGAACAATGACAATATAATAGTTTAATTCAGGCATCTAAAGCAACATTTCTGGCCATTTAATGTACTTTAATTTGAATGATTTTTTTAATAACAGCAACAGAGTTTAGTTTGTTAAGATTAAGTTAAATTGTTGTTTCTTTTTTCTCAGTAGTTCTTAATACAATCAGTAATATAAAATATAACATAAAATAATTTTACATTGAATAACTATTACTTTACTACTTTACTTTACTAAATGTAATATATTTATTTCGTATGTATTTCCTTTTTGCTTTATTTTTTTAAACAGTTATAAAATAATTATTAAAAAGGTACATTTTAATTTAAATTTACATTTTACTACAAATATGTGTATTATAAATGTGATTTATTTTTATATATTTTATAATATATTATTTATATTATATTTTATATAGTTTTTTTTGCATTATATATAATAGCTTTTATATATATATATATATATATATATATATATTTTTTTTTTTTTTTTTTACATTTATTCATTTTTTGTTTTGTTTTGTTTTTTGCTTATGTTTTTTGGGGGGAAGGAGGATACAAAAACATGACCAAAGTGTGCAGTATGTTGTTACTCTAAATCACAGTCACCGGCAAAATTACGTTACATTTACCTTTAAAAACCTTAAAAAACATAAAATACGCATCCAAAATCCAAATTTTATATTCATTTTAAAACAAGTTTATATTTGTTCTATATATAATTATAAATTATTAATAAAATCTAAAAAAATTACTAATATTATACTTATATTAAATATGATATATTTTGAAATTACAAATATTTTATATTATATTTTTTATATTTCTATATATAATATAATTATTTTGGCCTTTTTTTTTACGTTACACAGTGCTGCCAGATGTAAGTGACCAAAAGTGTGTAGCGTGTTGTTACTCATATTTAAAGTCACCGTCAAGATTACATCACATACACACTTAAAAGTGAGATGTAAAATATGCATCCAAAATCATGTGCTTGTTTTTTTTCTCATACATATTTGGTTGATGCTTTCTCATGGCAGACACGGCTTAGAGAGAAGGGCTCCAGAGTTCATGAATGACCCTGGGTTGCATTAAGATGTCTGTGCTCATTCTGATGAATGGGGATGAATGGGATTTGCCATATCGTGCAGTGCCACAGCCAGCAGGAAAGCAAGCAGATAGCACACCCTTCTCACATTCATCAAGCTATATTTCCCAATCTCTTCAAAACGAATGACCAGAGACGCCCATCAGCGGCCAATTTGTGTCTCCTCTCCCCTCTGACTTGTGGGAGTAACAATTATCAGCAGACAGAGAATGTGGGTCTATGTAAAATATTAACATGTTCTCTAATTCTGCAAAGTTCATCCTGTGTTAGAAGAAGTAGGCGATTTAACAGCTAGTCAAAGACTTGGGCTCAGGCTTTGTTGTTTGGTCCAAAGCATGAGTGTGGTTGTATTTTGGAGAAATTGTGCAAGTGTGTATACCGCTTCATCCTTGAGTTTACAACTGCATCATAATCGTCATCTGTGTATGATTATGTGATACAAACACAGCGAGGCTGTGTGTATGTGTGTGTGTGAGAGACGTCCCGGTGTAGGACTGGCTGGAGGGCAGGGTATAGCGTGTGCATGTGGAGTGTCCGTAGCAGGGGACGCCAGGCTGTCTCCAGGATCTGAGGCCCTCCCCACAAGCGCAGACGCAGGAAGAGCCCTCCATAAATCAGCCCAGATTAGAGGGGCCGCTGGGCCGAGCTCCGCAGACTGCACTGCTTAATGTCAGAGCACCAGAGATGGCTTAAACAGTCTTTCTCCTCACTTTTTCTGAAATCTGCTCTCGAACTCAAAGGGGGAGAACTGAGAATCGAAGGTGAGAAGGCAAGAGGAAGGATGAGCCACAAATGATGAGCTTTCCAGTTACGGCTGATTTACAAAATATCTGTTGCGTTAGATAGCTGAGACTAATCTGAGCCTGGGGAGAGAGAGAGAGACGCCGTGACTTGCGCTCGTATTGGCTGAACAAAGGGCCCTCCGTGTCTGCACGGAAATGCAGCGTCACACAGCACATTCTCTCACACACATTCTCTCGGACTTGATGCACACACACATTATCTTTCTCACGCTTGCAGACAAATGCTCTCTGTCACAAACTCTCGCTGTCATTTCCCGCTGCCTGGATCAGGTACCACGTGTTTTCCTTGGTATTAGCTCTGGTGTCGGAACCCTCCTGGGCAGGCAGCGCTCACTTCCGATGACATTGCATTGTTTAGAAAATCTAACAGTCAGCTGTATTTCTGTGGTCTTGGACTTTTGGGCTTCCTCATGTTGCTCAATGGTGAAGCCTGGAGTACACTGTGATTTTTGCCCTGATTTTACAGTCTGAACAAGTTGACGCTAGTTGAGGAAAGTTAAAGCCAGGCTGCAGAGTAAAGCTGAAGACCTAAAAAGATTTAAAGCTAAAAATCTGGTAGTGTGTGATAGTCGCAGACAGAAATAGAGAGACATCTATCTATCTATCTGTCTATATAGTGTGTGTGCCTATAGGAAATATTTGTGTGTATGTATG
>JAUCNO010001729.1:36301-49603 GCA_032353835.1 Enteromius viviparus | reverse complement strand
AACTCAATTACTTTTTGGCAGAAGTAATTTGTAACTGTAACTAATTACTTTTTTAACGTTATATGACAACACTGGTATATATAGTTTTTTTTTTTAATATGGTGAAGTTTATTTATTTATTTATTTAATAGCATATTAACACAAAAGCAACCCAGGCTAATTGGAAATACTGTATGTGCATCTACATACATTTCACCTCACTGCATGTTTTGCCGAAGTTTCAAAGTGAAATGTCCAGAGATTGGTACTAAAACACGTCTAATATGGAACCATGGCACATTTGTTTTATGTTGGTACAGGTACATATTTTATTGTTTTATAATGCTGCTTGAGGTAGGTTTTGTGGCCGTTCAGAATTCAAATATCCAGTGAGTGTTTCTAAAGATCTATCATGTTGGAAATATCCCCTAAACCAAACCCAAACCTAAACCTACCCGATAGTGTTAACAAACGCAAAAGTTTTTTAAAAGTGTATTCGCTGATGCAGCCATGCTATTTTAGCTTCCTTTCGCTGATTTGTCAAAACATTTTTATACAGGATTCAAACCAGGGTTTTTCACCATCTAAGTGCATCACGTGAGCTACCGAGTAAACCTACTGAACTTGAAAACTCATACATATGAAGTTGTAGATGTGACAACTAAGTTTTTGAACCATGCAGGTTGTTAAAAATGTTTCAAAGCCATAACATACCTTTCTTGAAACTAACTGTTTAGTTTCAATGCCTTTATTAATCAAAAATGTACCTATAAATCATACTTTTGTGTGAAAAGGAATAAAAGTTGTGGGAGGTTTATTTATCTAGGGTTCATTTCAACTGGAAACTGCAGCGCTTCGTATGTATAGGTACAATTTTTTTCAGTTTTGCAGAAATCTATATAAAGAGAAAGAACAAAAGTGTTTAAAATGACATACTCTAAATTGAGATTTCTGCTGTATTAGAAGACAGTTGCTGTTTTTCATAAAGAGAAATCAACTTATGATATTTGGAGATCACATGACCAGCTTAATCCTTCTCTCTTACCCTACTATCAACAAATTTCACATAAATGAAAATGTAATTATGCCAATCGCATGGATGCTCAGACACGCTGTTGTGAGCATGTAAGATATGCTGCTTCTGCATGAATAGACAGATGGAGCTGGAGGAGGTGGAGGGTTTCTGAGGAATCTGAAATAATATCTGTTAGCTGCAAAGTCAGTAGAAGTCAATCAGCTAGTGCCATGGATCGATTAAAAGCAAATGACACATAAAGGACCGATCAGCTGATGGCAGGGGTCTGCAACCTTCAACGTCATAAGGGCCATTTTGACCCCAAATAAAATTCACATGGAGCCACAAAGCAGTTGATCCCCAAATAAAGATAAAACTGCATATAGCTAAAGTTTTACAATCAGGCAGGGAAGTTGTAACCATTTTAGTATTTATTAAAACCTATATTATACACCCACGCTACAGAGAGTCACCGCATAGGGAAAAAAAGAGACCCAAGGGTTACCAACCCCTGGCCTATATGCCATCTTGAGTTTTCTCGACTGAACAATATATTTCTACAACGGCAACAGTAACTTTTGATTTTATTTGATGCTGCATACATTCCAGTAAGTGTCGGAATACAGCCAAGGACCTTTGCTGTATAGGCCAGAGAAACGTGCTCCTTGAAAAAAACAAAAGAGCTATGTAGGAGTATATTTAAAAAGTTATAAATGCCAAGTGTTAGCTTTTGCTTGAGACTCGCTGAGGAAACTGAAGTCAACAGCATGTTCAATCATGCTGCTCTAGCCTCTAAAGGAAGACACAGCCCTGTAATGATGTCAGATATATCCCTTCTTTATGTTTTATTACTTTCACTACTCTCTATGCCAGCCTCCCCCATCATCTCTCCCTCATTTCACTGGAATCAGTTGCAGGTGTATTGCCTGTGTCGGCGAGCAGGTTCACTGAAGGATACTGCAGATACGCCCTCAAGGGAGTCATTGCATTACCTTCAGCTATTTTCTGTCCAGGGAAAGTGGTACCCAATATACTTTTTTTCTGTTGTTGTTATTTGTTTTTCATGATCTCTGTTTTCTGTTCTCTGCTATGTCATCCTCTCTCTCTCTGGCTCTCTGAGCCTCAGCTGTCGGCAGTGTTGCCGTTTGAAGTTGCGCTCTTCTTGGTTGTTGATGCTGAAAGTGGGTTTCCAGTGGGAGATGGAAAGGAGAAAGAACACTGCCTCCTTTATAACTCTTGTAGTTTTTTATGTATCCCTTGTCAAGATAAACAGTGGAAAATTAGAGGCTAGAGCCTCCTGTAGCTTAGCAAAATATGTGCACCCCATTGAAGGAAATTCAGACTTTCTATTCAGTCTACTTAATATCAGTGCCTGTTTTATTTGATTGCAGGGGGAAAGCCAGTGAGCTTTCTTCTGAAATGTCAATATGCACCTGTTTTTTTACATGTTGCTTTCAAGCTCTATAACATTGAAGCTGATGGCAAATGATTTTAGACTAAAGTTAGTTCTGAGGAAAAGGTCTACAATAATTTCATTGCAGATGTCCCTTAGTTTGATATTGAATTATATTTAGAAATCAATGCCTTGTAAAATGGGTCTCAAGTGACCAAACACCTTTCGAAGTCCGCTTTATGTGTGTTTATTTTATTATTTCAAAACTCATTAGCAGTCCTTTCAAGAAAGCACCACAGCAGGACCTGAAATTATGTAGCAAACTGTCATGGCTATTTTCAACCCTGTATAATTAGCTTAGCTCTGGCTGGAGAGATTGCAGCTCAAAGAACAGCTTTGGATTTGCTTTTTTGACACGGCCAGATAACAGGTAAACGAACCTGAGCGCTCTGTCAAAAACGTGGCCTCTGTGAGAAATCGAGTTTCGGTGTGTCACACTGATTTTCTCAACTCTAGTACGACCATCAGGATTTCATCACGACTTGAATGGGAAAAAAGTATTAGAGGAAAGAATATGACTTTAACGTTTTACAATATTTTTTTAAATTAAACAATTCAGAATTGAGGAATAACTTTTCTGGAAATATCTGTTTTAGGCTTATAATAATAGTTAGGTGCTTCTACAGTTTTGTTAATCAGCTATCATTTCCCAGTAATTTTAGGCATACATTTTGGGTAGCGTAGTTTTAAGGGTAGGGATTGGGATAAGTGGAAGGTTTGGTTGCCATTGACTGGCATTATATGACTGACAGATTGCAGATCTTGTGGTCTCGCGAATCCAGTTGATCTGTCACACGGTCTCAGTCTACTGATCCTAGCTCAGCCATCTCCTCACACTCCTGTGACCCAATTAGCAATTGATGTCACCTGTGTGGAATCAAGCACCATGCTTAAAAGCTGAACTCACCAGAGGGAAGACGGCTGAGCTCAAGGTAAATACCTTTATACTTACCTGATGCCTTGTGTATTGATTCATGTCCATTGATATTCATTGTAAATGCTCTGAGGTTGAATTGAACTTTGTTTTCACGCTACCTGCTATGTGTTTGCTAACCATAAGGATAGCTTGAGTCTTACCTCGCTACTCACCAGGCAAGCCCTCTGTCTAAAAGGAAAGCTGGAGACTTGCCTGGCTACTCACCTGAAGAGTCCTCAATCAGGAGTGATCACTGGATGCTTACCTCGCTACTCACCAAGAAAGTCTTCAGTCTGGAACTATAGCGATCGGAGATCGCGTCTTCACCGTGAGGGCTCCCATTATTACTCACCTGTTTACACTTACCTGCTATGACTCACCTGACTCCACAGAGCACCACCAGGACACATGGAAAGGAAGCATGAACACCCTTCTGAAAAACAAAGTCACGAGCTAAAGACTGAAGAAAACGGAATCACCTGAGCACTCAAGAGAGCGCGGAGATCTGGAGATCGCTCTCTTCCTCACCCTACGGATAACTTCTTGTTTTATTCTTTAAATGAACTATATTGAACCGTTTACTGTGGTCTTGCCTCCTCCATGCCCTGAGCGTTACATGATCTACTTTTGGTGTGGGTAGATGCAATGTGGAAGACGAAAAAAACTAAAGCCACTGGAAAGCAAGCTCGCAACCTCTAGCCAAAAAGGTGTACGGCTAATGCTAATGCTGCAGTGCAGGGAGCCAGACCAGACGCTGTTTTCTTATGAAGAAGAGTGCTGAATAAAAAGCTTTTTTGAGGAAACCGCTTATCATTTAATGAATCTACAGCCTATCAACCAATCTTCACCATGTATTACACTAAATTTTTTAAGTATAGCATCAGTGACTGCGTGTCGCAAAACTCTGGCTGAAATTCGGTGTTGTCAAGGCTGTAATGTGATTGGTTATCAAGGTGATCAAAATTAGCAGTTACACATTCTCCAATACAGTCTCTAACAAACCCTCATCAGAATTGCAATGCACCGCAGACGTTTGCAGTGTAGACAAAATCCTCAATATCAACAATATCTGTACGGGAACACAAGGATACAAGATCATAAAAAAAAGGTCTTTTTTATTTTTTTTTTTAAATACGAAGTCTACAAATTTTATTTTAACCACCTTCTTAGATTGCATTTGATGCAAAAAGCAAAAGACATGAAGTTCACAACACGATAACTACAGTAATTATGAGAGGCGACGTCACCTGGAGGTGTTTTACCCCATGTGACCAGGGTGTTTTAGCTCACAGACTAGGTTAGAAAAAAAATCTTAAGATATATTTATATCTTCCTTAAATAACATGTACTCCCTCCAGGTTTGCTATTCTTATGATATAGAAATGTGATGTTTTGCAAAGCAACAAGCTTTAAAACACTTTTTCTGAGAGCTGAAAATCATGTGAAATTTCTCAGGTACGTCGACAGTGTAAGCTTCACAGCGAGTATTTCCACATCACTGTGTCCATGTAGTACACAGCAACATCAAAAACTTTTCTTGACTTGATTTAGTGTTTGTTTAGTGTATTTTTAGGGGGTGGGAGAGGCTTATGCTTATGCTTAATGAATGATGATCAGCTAATATAATTTGTGCTAATCTTGACTAAACTTTCTCACAGCTTGGGATTCGCAGGATAATACATTAGGCCATAATGTTTTAAGTTGAAATGGAACTGCTGAAAAAGTATTAAAGACATTGCTGCTGTATTTTTCTGTAAAGCTGCTTTGATAGTATAGTTCAGAAAAAATGTTTTATGCTTCTCCAGCAAACAGAGAAAGAATGACTTACAGTGCGTACAGTTGTCTCAACAAATTATAATTACACACAGCAGTTGTAAAAATGCCAAAATGAGGAAAGAGGGACCATTATTTTGCTACCTACTGTTTTGAAACAGGCTTTGTGTCTGTAATACAGCCATGATGCCGTAAAACACAAACAGGGCATGTATTTATTTAGCTGGTCTTATTTGATTCAGTTTTATCAAGTGAGGTTCTATTTTCTCTATATCTCGTATAGCATTAGTTTTGTGGAAAGGTTCTTACATTTTAGCAAAAATCACTAAACTCTATTCTACCACATGCTAGCTACTAAAATTTTCAAAACTGAAACAGCAGCACAAGCACAAACAATCAATACCTGGTTCAATTTAATGTAATGTTAGTTCCCATGGTGAAGCCGGTTCTGGCAATCTCTGTGTTAATTAAAAGCTTCAGGCTGGAGCTGTTGTATTATGCTGTCTGCAGCCGGCATCAGAGACCTGAGGGAAGCCATCATCTGAGAAAACACGAGCAGGTAAATCGAAAGATTTATAGCCTCCACAAACCAATGGCGACTGGCTTACAAGCAACATATATTTGACTCTGAGCAATTGTGGATAATCTTCATATACCGGTTCTCTTTTTTTCCAGGGTTTTTTTTGTTCTCTTCATATTTTAGATACTTCAAAAGGCTCCTAATGAGACATTTATTTGGCGTCACATGCATATCCAGAACACGCAGCGGACCACAAGTTACTGTATGGCTTTGATGCAATACATTGTAAAGATGGAGCAAGCTCGCTTTTGCAGGTCCTGTCCAAAAGAGTTAATGAACTCTGTACTCGGGGAGTAGCAATCAGAAGTACAATGTGTTCTTGGCCTAATGAAGTGAAGAGGCTCTGCTCTTTTATGTCCCTGATTAGCAGAACACATAATTAGCAGCATGGCTAATGAATTTGCTTAAAACATAGTCGAAGTGCAACCATTTTTGGTCTCTTGCTGGCATCCTGATGAGCCAAATAAGTGTGTGTGTGTTCAATCCAGCCCAGTCTCATGGCAAATCGTACATATTGTACGAGGTGGCTAATTCGTACAAATTTGTATGACCACACTCGTACAAGCTGCCAATTCTTATAAATTTGTACGGATGACCTACACGTCACTGGGTTTTAGACAAATCGTTCAAAACCGTAGAAGTTAGGTTGTATGTACAAATTCGCGCACATTTTCCACCTCGTACAAATACGTACAAATTGGTCATGAGACTGTTTTCGTTCATTTAGGTGCACTGTGTTTCCATTGTTTTCAGTCCTGTGATAGTTTCTTTGTTAGACTGTACAGCCCAGTCTCATGGCAATCCATACATATTTTTTACGAGGTGGCTAATTCATATAAATTCGTTTGACCACACACATAGGAATTCATATTATTTTTTGCTAAGTCATACGTATTTTACGAGTTTCCAATTCGTGTGAATTTGTACAAATGACCTAAACCTAGCCCCGCCCCTGAACCTACCCATCACTGGGGTTAAGAAAAATCGTACAAACTCATATGAGAGACGTCGTACAAATTTGTACGAATTAGCATGTATTTGGCAGCTTGTACGAATACGCACAAATCGGTCGTGAGATTGTGTTGGAGTGTATGATATGACCCCCGGGGGGTCATATCATACGGGGGATCACTGGTAAAAGACGGGCTGAGTGACCTTGAAGTCCATTTATGTATTATTTTTTTATGACATGCATCTCAGAATATGTTCTTATTGATAGAACTGACTAGGCGATCAATTATGTCTGGTGGTAATCTTGTCAGCAAAATGATTAATGAAAATGATTGTTAAAGGGTTTCATCAATAATAATGAAAACACAAAGAAAAAAAATTAAGCTTTTACTTGGTACAAGCTTTGAACAATGCTCTAGCAATGCTGTTTGTTTTTTTTCCTGTAAAAGGAATATGATGTTTCAAATAATCCATCCCAGAGACTGACATGCTTAAGAGGTGCTGAAGCTGAACGGTGAATGAACACTGGTAAAGCTAGAGGGGTTAATTAACTCACCCATGCTATACACCTATGAGATTCATTAGATATAAACACAACATAAACATTATTTTACAACTTGCATCTGCATAAAATGAGGCGAATCTAGAAGTCTACTTCAACCACTTTGAATTTCATTTTATAAGTCAGATTTAAACAACGATACAATAGTGATGCAATACAATATAGTACTCATTTTAGCCTTATTTATGTACTTTTATACATGTTTTACTTTTATACTTTTATACATCTCATTAATATTTTAAATGAGCTTTTATTTTTGCATTTTCAGTTGATTTAATTTGAACTTTAGTTGTTTTTATGTTATGTTTAATTGTAAATTGTATTGTGATGTGTTTTTGTCATATTTATTATTTCTTTTTAGTTTAAATGTGCTTTATTTACATTTTGGTTGGATTCATTTAATACTCTAATACAACCCAGGTCTAAGTCCTTGCTCATATTGTTTTTTAATAATATAATTTAACAATAGCAACAGTGGTAATGACATTCCACAAGTTCAGGTTTTCACATCAACAACTTTTACACTTCATTAAATGCTGATACATATTTTGGTTTACATATAAAATGTTTTAATATCAGATATGATTTCTCATCAGTCAATTTTAGTAACTTTGGCTAAAGTAAATTGAATGACTAATCAAATCTAACCAGTAAACATGACTAAATAATAAACATAATTAAATTGCACTGACTACACATAAGGAAGACAGTGTAAAACCGTAACGTATTGCATCACTACATCCTGACATCCTCGTTGGCAAGACCTTGCTCTAATGATTCATTTGGAAGCAGAAAAGGAAGCCAGGTTGTTTGGAGATTGTCATATCTGGGCGACAGAAGGAGTTTGTGGATTGCTCATTCTTCAGAATGAACGCCACATAATTTGATAGAACGATCTTAACATGAATACACTGCTAATTAGCAAGAGGTTTATGTTGCATACTGTATCACATACATGAGTTAATTTCATAATTTTGCACTGAATATCAAAGGTTAAAAAAATATGGTAACACTTTATTTTGATATTCTACTAATAGTAAGTAACTTTGCAACTATGTCAACTAGCAGTCATTAGAGTATAAACAGACAGTCTGCATGATATCTTGTAACTTTTTTTGAATCCACAACATACAACATACTGACTATGAGAAATTTACACATTCTACATATGGTATATGGTAGATTTGCTAGTTTTTATTTTTTGAAATTGCTTAGTTTTAGCTTAGTTTTTTTTTTTTTTTGTAAATTGGGATATTTGTCAGGTGCGTGAATCAAAATCACCAGAATAAGTATTGTATAATAATAACTATAATATAACTGTTTTCATTGATATATTATATAATGGTTTCTGTTGTCAGAAAAATGGAATAACAAAGAACAAGAGGGAAAACACGAGCTTGCGCTCGCGCGGCAGTACCACGGAGACTAACTGAGTCGCTAGATTTGTCGCTTTTTTTGGAGATTTTAATCAAAGAACTGGCTTTACTGACGAGATGCGCATAATATATCGTTCTATATATATATCGCCCAGTCCTAGGACTCATAATCAAAGAAGTCCCAAATAGGACTCTGCCACTTCCTTCCGACTTTCGCTGCAGCCATCGCGCCAGCCAGCGGCGTCGTGGACAGACTGTCCACACGTGACGTCACAGACTACGTGGTGCCATACGGGTCAAACACCTGGCTTAAAACTGGCAGCGGAAAGTAAATAGATTTTAATTCAACCCAAAAGGCTTATTACAAATACGAAAACAAAGGACGTTTTTTACAATAATATTAGTTTGTTTAAGTTAGTTTTGTATACACACAAAACAGTTTCAGTTAGTTTTCAATTCTAGTTTTAGTTTTTTCGTTCGTTTTCGTTAACTATAATAACCTTGGTTAGAAGACATGTAGTTGCAAATTAATGAGAATCAGCAGTTGACATGTAATAACAAAGTTACTTATATGTCTAAAGTGGACTATCAAAATAAAGTGTTAACCCAAAAATGGCTAAAATCGTACAGTGTGCACAAAGTATTCAGCCGCCAAAGAAGCAGGTCAGGATCATGCCACTGAAGAAGTGCTAAGACACATTAGCCACATTTACTAGCTCGTTTAACATCGGCCATTTATCTCTCGATGTGTTGGTGCTGTTTGGCTAGTGTATTATATCTTTAGATGGTAAGTTGTTAGAGCTCTTGACCCTATTTATGGATTTGACTCGTTTGAGTTCCATAGGCCTCAAGGGATCGAGCACAGAGCTCTCTTGTCTCTGGTATAGTTGCATAGTTAACTCTTGTCTCGTTTGTCTTTTCCTCTTAGTTTTCTGAATAAAACAGCAAAGAGAGCCTCAGAAGATCCGCCTGAAGGTGGGCTTCTTTTTTGTGTTTTGAAGATTTCTTTGAATCTTTCTTTGGTTCGAGGGAAACAGAGTAATGGGATAACGTCTATTAATTGCCTTTTTTAAATGTGAACATGTCATGATTGTTGTCAAAAGAGACTTTTAATCTTCCCACTGAGTTGGTCGGACGATGTTGTGAATAGAGACAAACAATGCGCTGTTGTGTGATTGTGCGTTGGTGTGGTCTTGCTAATGACGCTTGTGTCACATCCCCCGAACCATTAAGCCGTCTGCATATTACTGAGTCAAGTAATGATGCAGTATCAATAACAGTGTTTTCTCAGGGGAGGCAACAGAGGCAGAGCCTTTTCAAAAAAGTTACGATGAGAAAATAATTAGTATAAAAATAAAACAAACAAACATTATGAAGAACATAAGATGGTGTAGTCAGCGCTGTCTTCGGTGGAGACTGTCATCTTGCACCCTGTCATAACTAATTTAACGCTGTTCGACATGGGCACCAGCGGAAAAGTGTGCGGAGGGAGGCAGCGTCTCTTTGGCCTCCCTTGAGCTCATTTTGTTCCCAATCGTGCTCATAAAATGTGGCGTGAATTTGAAAAGGGTAATGCAAATAGGAACAGTGAGATTATATAAAGATAAGTAATGTGTGCTTAAGTGTGAAATGAATGGAATGTTTTCAGACATTTAATTGCATGTAAATTGCAAATAATGAGTGTTTTTTTTAACACTTACTGAATGTACTGACAACATTTACAGTAAATAAAACTGTAATGTCATATCTAATATACAGGGTGGGCCATTTATATGGATACACCTTAATAAATAAATAATAAAATAGCCACCATGGTCACCACCAATCTTGAAAAGTGCTCACACATATACACACACTTATACTAATGTGCCACAAACAGGAAGTTAATATCACCAGCCATTCCCATTTTACACAAGGTGTCTCCATGATTAAATAATAAATTTACAAAAAGAATTAAAAAAAAACTGTGCCAAGTAGCAGCCTAAAGCCTATGCAGAATTTCAAAATTTTGTTTCTGTCTGGATTCGTGCAGGTGAACTGGTGAGTCGAAGTGCTTAAATCCTTAGTGCCCTTCTAGCTGACAGGTAGGCACGCACTGTAAGTATTAAGGTAGTTACTGTACCTCTATCTCAGCCATAGAGCAACTGAATGTGGCTTATAAACAGCTCGTCTGATTAGATTCAGGTGTGAGTGATTAATAGGCTGGTGATTGTGAGCGTGCAGTGACGACTGTACTGGGATCAGTACAGCTCAGTGGCATGATAACTACTATGTTGTAAAATTGTCTATTTAAAATCAAACATTATTTTTATAAAAAGTGAAATTGTCTAAATGATGTCATAATGTTAATGATTTGAAAGTACAGTAAATTTATATACTGGCAATGTGAAATTACTCAATATGCATCCTGCTATATTGCTTACTAATAAGAATTCTTTTAATAACTAATAAGAATTTTTCTACTACTTTAATACTTTATTTTTATGGTTGAATGGTTTTTACAGTATGGTTGAATATTTTACAGTATTTTGCCGTAATTGTATCTTTTTTTATTTTTTTTACATTGATGACTGAACTGTTAGATCCAAGTCAATGCATCATTACTACGAATTGATTCATTCATTTGCTCTTGCTTAATGATTATAAAAAGTTTTGAAACCCCAACCTAGATGTCTTGATTTGCTGAGCAGCACGGCAGCTCTCTCGGTTTTAGACACAATCTACTGCTGTTCATGTCCAATTTCCAAGGAAACATTTATTTAAATACACAAGAGCAAGTGACTAAACATCTAGAAGCAATCAAAAAAGGGACCAGACAGCAACAACATGAAAGGACCTCAAAGCTAGACATGACAAAACTTTAAAATAAAAGACCAAGATGATTAAAGACTACAGGGATTATTATGTATAATGGACCCAATGATTGAATGCTTAACCTTAAAAACAAAGTTTAGACGCTTTATGTTAGGCAGCTTTAATCTATAGATTTTTTTCTTCATATAAATGTCAGGAAAGACATATAAAGAGAGCTCTTTTGAAGTCTATAGAGCTGCAACCTGAAAGAACAAACCTTGTCTGTATTTATTTCTTGATGAGTTTTTCTCTTGTAAACAGTCTTTTGTTTGTATTGTATTTCCAATAAAATGATCTTATGGCAATCACTTTCTTTTTATCTGCCCCAGGAGGTTTCTCAAGTGCTTGTTTGTGCCTCTCAGAGTTGATTATGTCATAGCTGAAATTAACTAGTGTTTAATGAGCAAAATATGCAGAGATGTATGCGGGTCTGAAACACATCATCTTGTGAAAAAAGACGCAGTCATTAGCTCAGCAGGTTATGTGTGATTGTTCCTACGCAGCACTATACAGTTACGCACATGCCATTTTACAGTATTACTTCAGCGTTTTGACTCAGTTTTATGTCAAAAACTAGAGCTCGACGATATAATCCTGCTCATGCGGCTGTTTGCCTGCAAAGATCCCACTGAGTTCCAATGTAAAGACGAATTACATGCACAAATATGAAATTGTGGCACCCTGGAGGTGTTTAAAGAGGCTAGCCTGGGGTTCTTTGCCAGCTTGATATTTTTCAGTTTCAATATTTTTACCCACCCGTTCTCAATTTTAGTATATATACACTTTTCTCCTGATCGTCTCCCTACACTTTTTATCCTGGGACTGTATCAAGAATCTCAATATTTCATGCTAAAGTTATTTTTGTATGTGCCTGCTGAATAGACCAGCTTAGACCAACATAAATTATGTGCCCCTGCAAAACCGACAAAGCTTGACTGAAAAGAAATAGTGAATCCCAAAATGAAACTTTCCTGAAAATGTACTGGCCTTTAGGCCATCCAATAATTTGCATCTTTTTCTTTGCATGTTTCAAGAAATTCAACATTACATTGGATCATCTGCAGTTAATGGGTGCTGTCGGAACGAAAGTCATTAAGTAATAATTCAGTAAATAATTTACACAAATTTATCAATGAATGTCTTGCAAAGTGAAAAGCTGTGTATTTGTGATAAACAAATCCATTATTAAGACAATTTTGCTTGCTTCGGCTATAAGCAATAAGTCCTCTATCTATATTATTGCTTTCTTTAGTGAAAGAAGTCGTCTTGTCTGAATCAGGAGAGAAATATGCCCAGATCGAGCACAAGTTTACAAGCTCAAACAGTGAATATGTGGGGATATTGATGTGAGAGCAAAACGGGGGATGAACTTTTCCTCACTGGAGGAAGCTTTATTTTGGATTATGGTATTCTGGCAAGAATCAAAGGTTAAAGATAAAAATAAAATCTGTTTCTTCCAAACACACAGCTTTTTTTTTACTTCAAAAGACATCAGAAGGACTGGAGTCATGTAGATTATTAGTGGATTATTGAGAACTTTTTATCAGCCGTTTGGATGGCACCCATTCAGTGCTTATGATCGGTGAGCAAGTGATGCCAATTCTGTACTGATAAAGAAACAAACTAATCTACATGTTAGACTTAAGGTGAGAACAGTACATTTCCAGAAACAATTTTTGGTCCCACTTTATATTAGGTGTTTGGTCGTACAATGTAAAAGTAATTGGTAACACTTTAGAATACGGGTCCAAAATAATGCATTAGTTCATTTGTTCATAATTAAGCATTAGTTGAGCAAAAACACACTAGTAATTAATGATTAACTTAACATTTTAATCATTAAT
>JAUCNO010001729.1:21738-36201 GCA_032353835.1 Enteromius viviparus | reverse complement strand
ATCTGCTGAACACAAATAAAGAAATTTGAAGAATGTTGGCAACTAAACAGTTTTTGGTACCAATGACTTCCATTATAAACAATAGTAAGTACAGAAACGTCTTAAATGATGCTCCACAGAAGAAAGAATGCAATACAGGTTTTTTTAAGAGGTGGTGGGGTATCAGACTGAATGCACTACATTTTTCAGCATAAATATTTAAAGCGGTTCAATTTATAGTTCTGATACCTGGAAGAAAATTTGCATTTTCAAACCATGGGCTCCCTCAGGAATTTCGCTTGGGGTTTTAGCATAGTCGTTATTTCTTGATTTATAATGAAAATACGGTCTGTGGATAGTTCCCGTTTTGTTCTAGAACAGACGTTACCCACAGTCATGCCTCAAACATACATTTTGAAGCAACAGCATGCTTAAAAAAAAACAAAAGTTGTAAAAAAAGTTTCAAATAATGATTGTGAACAGAAAAGGTACAACTAATAACTAATGCTGTTTAGCACATTCAGTATGGTAACAGCCCACTTCAAGGAGAGGCTACTTTTGCAACATTCAAGAAAAAAGTCTGTACTGATGTATATATTTAAAAAAACAAACAAACTGAATAATGGCATGCAAATGCAAATGGAAATGTGATTTGAATTGCTGTAGTGCACACATAAAAAAAACAAGGAATAAAAAGATCCAAGAGCTTTTTCAAAAAAGCTGAAAATAAGATTGCTATGGGGGGAAAACATAGGGCCTTTCACTCCTGCGTTATACAGCAAAACATCAGACCAAGTAGCAATCTTGTAAAGAAAGGCCATTTTCAGGCACCGTTTTTAAGCATAAAAACACACTCAAAAAATGATTTTAGTTGTTTGCTCAGTTTACTTAAATTAAACAAGCTAAAACAACACAAATCTTTTTTACTCAGATGTTATTTGCACTCAATTTTATTATGCTAAATGAAATCCCATTTGTAAAATATCAAGTTAACTTAAACCATCTGTGTATCACAAATTATTTACTTTGAAACTGGGCAGTGGATTCCTAGTTCCCAGCATGCTTTGCATAGGTATAGATCAGGAGAATAAATGTTGAAATTAAATGCTGTTTTGTGTGTTTTTAGGAAAGGGAAATACAAGTTTGTTGTTCAGTAATAGAGTTTATGTTAATGTTGATTTTTGAGGTTACCCTCATGGTGCAGTGTAGACATTGTTGTTAAGCTATGGCTACATGAGCTGAGCGCTAATGTGCTAATGCCAGTGATGAGGGCATTTTTACTTGATTACTCTGTGTGCTGCAGATGTACAGAATATGTTTAGCATGTAATTAAGAGTTATGATGTCTGTTATGATCCTATAAGATAAAAAAAGGTAACCAAAAACATTCACAAACCATTCACATGGTTTGATCTCATTAAATTGGCATGAATTTAATCATCAGTACAACTAACTTACTGTAAATCAGTTTAAATTAATGGAAATATGTGTCATAATTTTATTAAGTTAGATCAATCTATTTTTTGAGTGCATTTTACTTGCGGAAAAAACGGTTTTAAATGATAAAAAAGAATATTGTTGAAAACTTGGCCACTTACACACATCAGCTAAATTTCTCTGTTCTGCCGAACACAAGGGAAGATATTTTGAAAAAAAAAAAATTAAACCGGGGTCACCATTTTTTTAACGATCTTCCTTTGTGTTCAGCAGAACAAAGAAATTCGTACAGGTTTGGAACTACTCGAGGGTGAGTAAATGATGACAGAATTTTCATTTCTGGGTCAACTGTTCCTTTAAGCCTGTTTTCTACACACACAGTTCAGTAATTTACAGAAATGAAAAGCACATTCTAATGAATTCAGAATGAAGTGACAACCACATTTACACTGATTCTACCCAAAGCATATGGAATTGAACTGAACCTGAACAGAAATGTGCTGTACATGCAGTGCAGTCATTCATTTTTGTTGACATAATTGCTCAAACGAAGAAAAAAAGCTCCAAAGAAGCACAAGGCAACAATAATCCTGAATAAATCCAATTGCTTTATATACGACACAGGACCCGAATATCACTACTATCCTCCAAAATTACCTGTCTGTTTTAATCCCTGTCCCTATTAATTTCATACACTGGATCGCTTTATGAGCCAAGTCCAACCAACAAGGCCAAAGACGCTACTAATGAGTGGACATGGCAACAAATCAAACAAGCGCTCTTATACAGCAGCCGTCCAAGCAAATAAACAAAACATGACGCCTCTTAGTTAAAATCTAAAAATCAACACAGCAGTTGGTCTGAAAGTCATTGCAGAAAATAAGCTACATCTTAGAAAACCATTTGTTTGTTCGTTTTAATATTTTGCTGTGTAATAATCAAATGAAATTCGTACATTTTAAGCTTGGCTCGAGTACTTTATTTGAACCACGTGTTACTATATTATCATCATACACCATGGTACAACCACAGTACTTCAAAGAACACCATGATATTACTGTGATGGTTTTCCCATGTCATATTATATGGCAAATCCATCTGTGAAAAGGTCTTCCACGAATGTCAGAGGGCAGTTTTTGAGCCAGTTGGCGAGTTGCAGTGAGGCCCAGGGTGTGATTACATTCCCCTCCGAGAGCCGTGTGATTAGAGCTCATACCTGACAGTGTCGCAGTAATTTGCTGTCATTTTAGGGGATGATAGGTCTGATTAACTGATAGGTAATGCCATCTGACCGGGATGGACAGAGCACTCTTAATCCATCCATTTTATACACATCAGACAGGCTTCATATGTTGGACACCCAAAGCTACAGTAATCGAGTAGTGATGTCATACAGGAATGCAAGAAATACAGAGGGGGAAATTGACAAAAATCAAAGGAATAGCTCAGGTTCAGAAAAAGTTTTTTTTTTGACTTGTCCCTTCTTAATTTAAAAAACAAAAACAATAAAACACTTACAATGGTGATTGGATTCAGCATAATAATAGAAGACTAATAATACTGTTACAGTATTAAAGCCGCAATATATAAACAATGTGTGTGTGTATTGGTTTTTGTGGTATAATTTGAAGGTGCCAAATTTGAAGGCTTAAACAAACTACCATGTGTGTGTGTGTGTGTGTGTTTGTCATCAATTCTGATATAATAATATATATTTTTTTATGAAATAATATATTTTAAGATCAATCAATCAATCAATCAATCTTACAACGGCTCTCCTGATTCGGATACTTTCCCTGGTAATTAGTTACTTTTATATTGTGTTTACTAAGTTACTAACTATTTGTGAGAAGTAACTATAACAAACTACTTTTTTTTAAGTAACATGCCCAACACTGCGGCTGACTAAAATGACCATAAAACTGACAAAAACAGATTTTCAGCTCAAATAATGCACACCTTTTAACAAAAACGTTTATGACAACTTTTTAAAATGTTAAGTTTCACAAAATGGCAAACTTCACATACAAATGAATGTGCCATAAATAGCAAAAATGCCGTTTTTAATTATAAAATCCCCAATACGTAATCAAAATGTGAGTTGTTGTGGCAAAATTTAAATAAAAAATGAAGCTTTCCAGTATTTTCTTTGTAAAATTAAACTTCATTTTACTCTTTGTTGACCTCAAAACTGTTAACAAACTTTACAACTGAAACATTGCGCAACTTTTTGATCATCATAATAATGTTAGTACTGTAATTGTCTACAATTATAAGCTTCACATTACTGCATTCAAACCTTCTAAAAAAATGCATTTCCATTGTAAGCCCCAGCTTCACTGCCTCTAAAAATAGTAGAAAAAGAAAAGAGACAAAATTATTGGTTAGTGACAGCAGGATTCAGGTGGTTAGTGAATAAGACTCTTTTTTTCACTGAAATACGGCTTGCAAAAGTGCCACAACTGTTTAGTCACCCCAGTCATTGTTTCCTTGCCTTATTTTCAAGGACGCCTGTGAAAAATAGAGCTTAAAAAACTCCCTACAGCGGAAGACAAAATTCCTGGACTTGCTGATGGTGCGCTGCTTCGTCCTCCTGTAGACACCGAGGCAGGGGTTTGAGCTATTGTTGAAATTGGGTTTTATTTTTGTCTCCTCTCAGCCACTTCCATCTTATCCAGCTCCCCAGCCCTCCCACTCCATTTCCATCGTGCTGGGTGAAAATTGGAATGAAATAAAGATGTGAGCAACGGATGAAGACAAACCAGAGAGTGAAGAGAAAGAGAGAGAGAGGAAAAGGAATGAGACGGAGATGAAAGAGAGGACATGAAAGCAATATGTAGATTCAAAATACAGATCTTTACTCAACTGTTTCACTCCACTCCTGAAAAGCAATAAGATGTCAGGAAAGCCATTATGGGCAGCTTTTTATACCGCACTTTGTAAGCGTATTACATTCACGACAAAACGACCTTGTGTTAACTGTGTCTGTGAAAAACCACCATTGGTATTGAAGCTAAAACACTAAATGATTCAAATCATTTTAATGCAAATGCAAAACACGTTCATGAAACCTGTCATTTTATTCCTGGAGGTCGCTGAGTTCTGTATTATTGGTTGTAGTGGACGTTCAAACCGCTTGTGCGTAATGTTATTTGAGCACCGCACAATTGGCCATCAAACAGTTGAGAATAGAAATACAAATCGATGTCAGAAATTGCCAACTCTGCTGAAAACAAATGACTTCTGGTCGTGCAAATCAATTAGAAGGATTAAACTTCGACACCTCTGTGATTTTTGAGGTCTGCTCTTATCTCTAAAACTCCATACTAAAACTAAAATGAGCAACCATGCATGCGATACAATCCTACGAACAGCGAACGTGTCTTTAGAGAAGCACCTGTCTTAACAACAGCTTATGAAAATCAAAGACATGCATTAGCATGCATATTCAGTGAGGTGAAATCAGTGCGGCGGAGAAAAGAGAAGACAAAATCGATGTGAGAAAAATACCCCAATAGCTGGCAAAGGAGGCTTGCACTCAATGTGGCGCATTAAAAATGCATCGGAAGACAGCCCATTAGACTGTGTTGAAAAGAAATCACACCCTGGCCTTCCTCCAAACCCATTAATGCAGAGGTCTGGTCCACAAGACAGTGTAGTAATTGACTAATAGTTAGAGGTAAATAGCAGGTAAATCATCGGGTCTAGGGATTAGAAATGATGATGGCACACTTCGTTCCAACAGGCTGAGGAGGTTTACTAATAAAACTATATTTCTGAGAACGGTCCCGCAAGGAGGTAGCGAGTAATTAATTTTCATCCTCTTCAAATTAATCATCTAAGTCATTACATTTATCAAGCCTTGTTCATTCGATTTTTTTTTTCCAGCTGAAAATATTATGGTGTATGTGCTTCATCCATGCAGGGACTGTGAAAATGAGGACTGGGTATAATTTAAATGACTTGTTTTTTCCAGCTAGAAACCATGTAAAACTACACACCTCGTGTCTGTGCTAAAGCAGAGCCAATTCAACATTCAGGAGAAATGCTGGCTTATGCCAAGTTAGCTCATTTTAGTATGATAATTAATGATCACAATCCATCAAACTTTCCCTGAAACTACTGTAGCGCTTTTTCATAGCATGTTAAAGTAAAGAGGGACAGTAATGAAAACTGATTCCCACAATAATTAAGTGAAATAGGGATTTTTATTTTCCTTTAGAATCCAAACATCCTTTTAAATACACGCTAAAGTTTTTTTAGGTGATTTGTATCGTTTATAGTGTCTCATTGAGGAGCAGTCTCGTTTGTCTTGTTTTCATGTATACGCTGAGATCAGCTAGATGCTGAAACTTGACCACATCCACCATGATGAGCTCACGAAAAATGAAAACGCATTCGAAATGGCAAATACTAAAGATTTCATTGTTAATGACTGTTATGGATTCATGATAGCTCAAGGGCAAGGCTGGTCAATCATAAAACATCCTGGTCTCTCTTACTAAGCAACAAATCGTTCAGTAAAAATGAATGAAATCAAGCATAGACTAAATACAGGACCTCAAAGCAACACAGAATACACATTTGCGCAATGGATATCTAGCTGCTTCTCTGATAAGTCCTTTAAAACAAAACTCAGTGGAAATCCACCGATTAATAGAATGCATCAAACCAGCACTTTATAAACACAAAGGCTGACAAATAATGAAAAAGTGCATTTGCTACCAGAAGAAAACTAGCCAATTAGATTGAACCACTGCTATGAGACAATGGATAAGTCCGGACGTATTACCGATGTCCGCCTAAGTGAACCTATTCAAACGGGCTCATCAATGATGTGTTGCTCGGCCAGAGGAATAATACATCTGCAAATTACATATTGATCATGTGTCAGTGCGGATTTGATTGCTGACTTCTAATGTAATAATGCATTTAATGTCAATATGTTTGGCAGAGTGAGTAAAAGATGCATGTCATCTGCCAGATGTTCTCAATAGATGAGCAGATTAACGTAATGAGCTTTTTCACAATGTGACAGTATCGGAGCCAAACAGTCTTGAGGACAGCCATTGGATATTGGCACAACGGACTCATTTTGTTGCACGCTCTGTGAAAACGATTATTTGTGAAGTAGGCTGCAGCGTAACGCTGTCCTAGCGTGCCGGGAAGCACATTGCGCTAATGGGCTGTTGCATCATTTGCGTTTGGGTATTCTGAAACAAGGTGTGGACCACCACATTTGCCAGTGCAGATGAAAGCCCGAGGCATGATTATTAGCCCACGCCGCAGCCAGAGAGCAAATCCAAGAGGCTGCCGAGTTTTTCCTCGAGGGAAACCTTATCTACTCTGCTTTCCACTCCACTAAACTCCTCTCTTCCTCTTCTGCTGGGCAGCGCTCGTCTTTTGGCTTGCACTGGTGGGGTGGTGGTGGTGTAACGAGGCAGTGCTGCTGGTTGGGTAGGGTATCCGGGCTGGGTCGCTTTTCTGTTAGAGTGATGAACGAGTGTGCCGATCCTCTGATAATTGCTCACTCAGGGGTACAGAGAGGTCCATTAATCAAAATGAAAGTGTTGCTCCGGGCCTAACCTTTCCATGGCACACTTTCACCTGACCACAACGACCCCTGGCAGGCCTGATGGGGACCGCCACGGAGATCCTGACAGCGGCATATCAGAGGCTGCCCCTGACATCAAATCGACAGACAGCTGTCAAACCGTCACTCCCAGGGTGAGAAGAAAATGATACCGTGTTCACCCAGCATGGACAGGCTTGTTTTTCAGTTCTTTAAATGCTGAGAGGTGTGTTGTTGTGACGTGTGAGCAAAAGCGGGTGGTCCAGGAGCGATGAATGGGCCTTTCATGCGTGTGCCGAGGCCCTGATCGATTGCTGCAATAATGCACTGGAGCTGTCCGTCTGAGGGGGCTGTGAAATGTTACCATTAGCTGTAAACAAGACAACCGATGCAAAGATTGCTTTGTCTCTAGAGCGTAGTCTGCGGGAGTAATCTCATTAAAGCGCCATTTGCTTTGTCCGATAATGAATGCTCTCAGAGCTCAGGCTTTATTCCAACTCAACCCTGAATATGTTTGTTTGTATGCCTTACCTTATGTCTAAGTGCAAAATTTGCCAAGGCCTCACTCTAGTTTATTGTCCAGCTCTGGTCCTGGAGGGCTATTGTCCTGCAGAGTTTAGTTCCAACCCTAATTAAACACACCTGAACACACCAGCTTATCAAGGTCTCTAAGATTGCTAGAAACTTGCAGGCAGGTGTGCTGGAAAAGGTTGGCAAACTCTGCAGGGCGTTGGTCCTTTAGGAGCAGGATTGGACAACCCTAATCTATAACGAAAAGACCATTGTAACAAGCATATATTGTGTTTTGGGTGCTGGTTTAACACCTTCACTGGTAAAAATGCTCTAGACTAGCACCACAACCCAAGTAGTCTTTAAGCTAGACTTATTTTCCTTGTGACCAGTGTATTCGGACGGTAATTGTTTCTCAAGGGAGGTAAGCGATTTTAAGCATTTACAGGGATTAGTCTGTGATTATTATGGATGAATCCAGAATGCTGATTTTTCTTAACTAAAAAATCCGTGGTCGAATTACCTACTGTTTTTTAAAAAACACCAAGGTTGTTAATTTAACTGTTGTCTGAGTCCACATCTCACAAAGAATTCTACAAAGAAATCGATTAAATTCAATGTTTTAATCCTTTTTGACCTTCACTGTAATTTGCATGCATATTTATTATTATATACATACATATTTTCTAAAACAATATTTCATAATTTCATATGAACAAAGAGAAGAAAAGCATGCAATGAAATTATTATAGCAGCAACATATATGTAACACAAGTTTAAAATATGTATTATATAAACTACGATTATGCATACAAATATAAAAAATTTTATTTAAAATAAATAAAAGCTTTATTTTTACAATATGTAAGGTGTTGCATTAACCCATCATTTTGAGGGATAAAATGCTAAACCATTCCAACTATAGCACGACTATGACTAAGAAATTGTAACAAGAGAATAAAATAATAAAATAATAAATTATTAAATACATTTATTCTTAACCCAAGCATATGATCCTTTATTTACAACTGAGAGTCATGTCACTGACCTTGTGAGCAGTGCATCCTCCGGTTTTAGGTGCCATGTACAGGTAAATGTATTTTCACAGACGTCCACATGAGAAAAAAAATGACCATGCGAATAGGGCTTCAGACAGGAAGAGACCTTCTGGTCAGCCAGGTTTTGTGTTGGCTTATACAAAGAGCAGTCGAAAGTTGCACATCCTTGTTATTTCACAAATATATTAAAGTATACAAAATGAAATATGCTTTCTTGCTACTAAAGCAAAGTGCCTCAAACCTATGCCACTAAACACTGCAGATTTCAAATTTAAAGAATATTTCGATCTCAAAAGTGTTTATTTTATCGACCCATCTCTTTTTAAAAATCTTTAACAAGTTGCAGTTTTCCTCAGTGTATTGATGTACTGCTTTTTGAAAGAGGAAACCTAGATTACTATAAAACTTTTACATTCCTGTCCAAAAATGAGTTACTGTTAGTACAGCCAGACTGGGAAGTTTTAGCAATGCTCATTTACTCAACACCGATTGAGTTCTGGTTCTTGGGAGAGACTTTTGCATGCAATGTGCATTGGTCAGTGAATGGATTGTGGTGTGTCATCTGAAACTGAGACTACACTAGAACAAACCAGCTGGGAACATTACTTTCATCTGTGACACTCATTCAGTTCTTTCATTTTGAAGCTACTGTATAACTAGACTTGTCACAGGAAGCTGATGATGGTTTAAAAACATATTATGAAAACACAAGGTTTTTGGATGCTCTGAGCGATGATACACCTCCTGTGCTTCCTGTCCCTGCCTGCTGTATTTGCATAAACTCTAAACTTTTACGTCAATAGAAGTCAGATCTTTTAAGCTGTGGAGATTATTCGCCACATGTAAACGATGGGCTTCATGAACAGGCGTATAAGATGGGAAAAACAGGTAGTGGGTGGACAGGGAGGGTGTGAATTGAAATTTCTGTAGAAGTAGTCCAACAACCTTGACAAAACATGACGTGTTTTTATGTTTTTAAACTTGTATAATTAATGAGGAACATTACAGTTATATATTACTCCAGTGGTTGTCCAGCTAACCATTTTTACATTATAAAAACTTTCCCGTAATGTTCCCATTAAGTTATAAAAACGTTAAAAACTGTTTTTGAAAGTTCTTAGAATGTTTTAAGACACTGTATTAACATTCTTGTTTGGTTAAAAGAACGCTATTCAGAATGTTTTTAGTTACTTGTTATATTAATGTTCTAAAAATGTTATTAAAATGTTCCATTTTCCATTATAATAATGTTCTAAGAACGTTTTCCTAACCTTTCCATTAAGTTACAAAAATGTTATGTTTTTTAACGTTGTATTAGCGTTCTTGTTTGGTTACAAGAATGTTCTTCTTATAACCAACGTTCTAGAACGTTTTAGAACGTTCCATTAACAACTCAATGGGAACATTTCTAATGCTAAAATTTTTAAAACGTTCAACCAACAACACAATGATATTGTTAACAACTCAACGTTTCTTAATGCTCAAGTTTTTTAAATGTTCCATTAAGAACACAATGATAATGTTTTTATGCCAACGTTTTTAAAACATTTATCCATTGTATAAACATTCTACTAACATTACGCAAGTACGTTTTTTGATAACTTTCAAAGAACTTTTAGAGAACATTAGCCAAAGTTACGAGAATGTTCCCTGGTAGCTGGGTCCTTGTCAACTGGTTCCGCTTCAGGATGCACCGAAATTGCACCGAAATCAGTGAGACACTTATGGCTTTATTTCTACATTTCAAAGTTTTGTCTTTCACATTTGATTTGTATGCTATTTTTTTTGAATTATTAGCATGTAGCACTGTTTATCTCTGCTGTCGCTATCACAACCCACCAGTTGAGATTGGAGGCTTACACTATTGCTTCCAGCCGATTGAGGCCTCGCTACACCATCCACTACCGTCCATGGTTCGCTTTTCATCTGGATTAATCGGACAATCTGCGATTGGCAGCTACTATGCCCGTTATCAGCACTCCACACTTGCTCAAACCCAAAGTGGCCTGCCAAAAAGTGTATCAGCTATGTTGCAGTTCACACATTGGCCTTCAAGACCAAACACATGCCCACTGCTCATTGTAATAAAGTCTTGCTGAGTTTAGACAACTTTAGAGGAAATCACTGCCGCCCATACTGGTAGCGGTTGGGGGGCGGTCTGGGTTCTATCAATTTTCTTGGCTGAGATAAGTTAGCCTCAGAGTCTTTGGGGGGAAAACATTACCTTCTGCTCTCCCAAGCTCAAATTTGGTAGTTTCACTCTGTCTGGATTTCAGACTCTGCAGAGCTTTGTATTCACCCTATCTAGTGTATGATTGAAAAAAAAAAAAGGTAGACACCTCAGACACTCATCTTTCTACTGTCACACCACGCTGCACTCGCAAATGCGATGACACGGACTACAGCGAAGTTGCCGCAATTGTCGTGGTAAGGGACACGCTCTGGATATCTGCTTTGTCCTGTCATTCCGTCAGCCAGCCTGAGTCTGTGACTTCTGCCACAAAGCAGAGAGGATTTCCCTTTAAGCACACTTCCTCCCCACCTCCCCTGCTCTCAAACTGATAGAATGAAGAATAGAAATTATAACATTCGAGAGACCACCAGGGATGGACTGCAGAAAACCATTTTCAGTCCCTCTGGAATACAAATGATGGTTTCGGGTGGTATTTCAGATGCTGTATAGTCACCATGAATGCTGTGACTATGCTCATTCCCGTCTTGGCTTTATCTCTTCTTGCTGAATGCAGATTCAAAGAAGATGAAGGAGGAAGCAAATTGAACAGAAGTTGAAGCATGAGAAGAGAAATGCACATTTTTCTTTTAGAGTAAATGCATGAGGTTGGAGGCATGACCTAGTAGTTTGTGCACATTTCATGCACGCTATGCCTTGGTGCTTATGTTAGTAATGTGTTTTAGTCCAGTTCTATGACCAGACAAAATAAACACATGAATTCTTTGTAAGGGAGGTTCAAAAAACACGGTCTTGCAAATAAATACAGTATGATTAACTGATCAACCAGTAAAACTGCAACATGAAGAAACGTGCATTACAGTGTACGGAAGATCATCCAGTCTACATTCATGTAGTAGCCAAGTACATTGAATCCATGTCGCAAAGTGTGATCTGCAATGATTGATTGCTAAAAATGGTGCAGTGTGTAAATTTTAGCGGCATCTAGTGGTGAGAGTATGAATTACAATCAACAGCTCGTTTCCCCAAGTAGGGCTCGCTGCATACCACAACATCCAGAGGGGTTGTTGGATCCACATCTAGGAGGTAGAGAATGGTAGGTTTAGGGGTTGAGATTGGAGGTTTTACGGATTAGTAGGTTTAGGTATATTAAGGAGGTAGTGGTTGGATCTCCTCCATTCCCCCGCTCACCCATTCCTATAGAGAAGCTACGGGGGTCGATACAGGATTAAGATGTCCTAGTATGAGACAGCAGACATAGCCAGCAATGAGGTTTCTTTTAAGGTTAATTAAGAAATTATATTTACCAAATTATTAAATACTTGTATGTTACTGTAAATATATTATTTTTACTTTATCATTGTGTCAGTGTTATATTTGCAAGAATAACATACTGACGAAATGTGCTCTGTTTGTCGTTTTAGGGCTATTGTACAAACATGACAGCACTGCATGGTTTTAACATGTGAAAATGGAGAACTTTAAATTAGCATTTTAATTAGCATGATAGTCGCAGATAACCTGTGTCTTACAAGTTTTTCAGGCATCCCAACTCGTCACTCCTAACTACAGTATCCCAGCTTGGATATACAGGGGAGTTCTTTGGGTTCAGGGCTATATTTCAACCTTGGAGTCCTCTCTTTGGAAAACACACCAAATATGAGCTCCTCGTGTACTCGTGAAACAAAATCAGGCAAAAACCGAGTTTGCTTTGGTATATACATCTTGCCAAAACAAACTGGATAAGTTCGTTCCAGCTGGAAAAGCAGTCTGGAGTAATTAAACAGTAGTATAAACTTAAGTAAAACAAAGATGCTGCACACATATTATTTATGAATGGGAGTGAGTGCAATGCAAAATATGGTAAAGATAGTCCTGCCTTTATACATAGTCATCACATCACCATAGTCGTTGTTAGAAGCTCCATGAAAATGGTTGTAAAAAGCAAATGGCTTGTATTACATTGTCACAATGCACATCTTGATTTTGACAAGACCGATGAGTCTCTAGGTCAACATATTTTGTTGACCCTAGAACAACATTTTTTGCAAAAATATACTCTTGAGCATATCTAAACCACGAGTAATGCCTAAAATCATATTTAATGACATGACTGACACTGCTGTGCAAGCACCAAACACAGATTGTAATCCTAAACTACAAAAACTGTAAACTGTTTCTTCACATCTGATTGGTTAATCACAATGTTGCACTTGGCAAAATCAGGTAAGCGGTGTAATCTTCAATCAATCTCAACTGGTGCCATCTTTTTGCAGAAACTCACCTGTCATTGTTTAATGAGTGGCTAGATGACATAAAGCAACATGAGCTTAGCACCATTGAAAACAAATGACGGCACGTATGCTATATACAGCTCCCGATTGGGGTTAAGATCACAGGATTTTGTCCACACAATGATATGAGCATCCTTTATGTTAAATATTATTTTATGATTTTCACACAAAATAGTTTGTCGAGAAGCCGTCTGACCCTCAATAGAGCTGAACACAACTGAAATATTCACTGGTCCAGAAATGTCAGTCGCTCAACTTCAAAAAAGTATTCTTGTGGCGTCTGGATCTGGATCGTTTCAGTTGAATTGCTGTCTATGGAGGGTCAGATGACTCTCAGATTTCATCAAAAATATCTTAATTTGTGTCCCGAAGATGAACGAAGGTCTTTGGAACAACAAGAGGGTGAGTATGACAGAATTTTTATTTTGGGGTGAGCTTACGCTTTACCTTTACTGCTGTAGTGGAAGTGTACAATTGCTTAACCCTGCACACATTTGTATATTTAGTTACACTGAAAAAGTTTCAGCTTAATTAATTCAGTCCATTTTTTTGTTATCTTATTTTAATATGGAATTTTATGGAGACCGGAACACGACATCATCCATACTTAAGACTGCACTTGCAAAATGGCTGGTCAAGCCTTTAAAAAAATATAAGCTTTTTATCACTATTTGAGCTTAAGAAACAAACTTTATTTTTGACTGCTTTCACTGGGGATTTCATATTAGAAAAATTAAATTGCAACCTCAGTGAACAGCTTTGGAGAATCTGATGTTCTCCCATTCAAAGAGATAGGAGCTGTACTTGTGTGACTTAATAGCTGCCTGAAAAATGGCTGCCAAGTGAAATGAATTGACTTAAAGAGACTCTTCTTCAGCTCCACCTTCTTTGATGTGGAAATATTCTCTGACCATTTCTTCTGTTCAAAAGTCCAGAACTTTTTCCATTACCCTTTGAATTGTGCAAATTACAATTGCAAATTGAAAATATACCTAATGGAAATATGTTTTTTTTTTTTTTTATTAAGAACTCGCATATATCGCAAAAAACTTTTTATGCTCACATTAGGTTTTTTAGGTAGTTCCAAAATAAGTATTTCGCAAAACTGCAATGGAAATTTTTTTTTGTTTTTTTCCCGCATTTGCAGGTCAAATAGCATATGTAAAATGTCATATGATCGTTTTTCAATGTATTATAACCTCCACGAAACACTTAAAACATGTTCTTCTCAAGTTAAAGGGGCTTTCCCTGCCATTAACCCTTAAACTGCCAACCCAGTCTCATATAAAAACGTACCCTGGCTACATTGGTCCAAATTGCAAAACGGCCCTTAAATTGTATGACTGTTTTTGTCACGGTTTAGCTGTGATCCACGCACGGATTTGGATTCAAATATTGGGTAATGATATTGCCATTATTGTAT
>JAUCNO010001729.1:0-21217 GCA_032353835.1 Enteromius viviparus | reverse complement strand
ATTCTGATTGGCGTTTTCTCAATACTAGAGCGAATCAGGGCTCCCAAGCATATGACCCAGTCTGTCGATACGACATACGTTGTAGTGAACGACAGACAAGGGAACAGGGCTGTGTTCTCCGAAACCTCCTTAACACTACGTCGTTCTTAAGTTGTACCTTAAGAAGTACCTTATCATTAATGTGTGTTTTCCGAAGGCTACTTAGTTAAGTATACCTTCTGTAAGTCAAACGGGCGTAAGGTTGGTCTAGGGCACTCTTAGCTATACCTTATCGCTGTTGATGGTTCATACCACTAATGACCACCAATACACAAAAAGCTTTTTTACATCACAGTTTAGCTAAACATAGAAAATTTAAAATGAACATTTAGTATAAAATCTGATTTAGTATTAAATTTACATTTTTACTTTAATTTTACATTTTACATATAAAATCCTTAAGTTGTAATAGCCTACATCCACATGTATCCACACCTGCTTTCAGATCAATCCCCCCTGAGTTACCCTGTGAGGGCCACTTCTCCGAGGATTGCCAGGGCCCTTTTCTCATTGTGACTGAGTGTAGGCACAGAGCTGGGTCCCCTACCAGTTCTTTCCCGGACTGCTGTGCCTCTCGCTTTGGCACCACTTGCAAAATCGTGCCATTTCGTGCCAGAAACTATCGAATAATAGACCTTTGTGCAGTTCCACCTTGTCCAGCAGTATAGACATTTCGGAAGCGGTGAAGCTGCGCAATTTCGTTTTGCTGTCTTTTTTTCCCCAACATGAATGTTGATATGTGTCTCATGCTTTTATTGAGGAAATCATCCAATTACACAAATGAGTGATTTATGCCAATAATGTGATATGGGGGGTGGGTAATCAACATACGTTGTGGAGAACATTAGCACACTTATGGCCGTGAGGGTGTGGGATTGCACACTAGCTAAATTATAAACACATACCCATATTTATTTTCTGCATGTACATATTTCAACAAGCCCCGATAAATGCAGTTGGTACTATTTCTACAACGCTTCTTTATAAAGAACATTGTTATTTCAATAGTTAAGGAAAGAGCGCACAATCGATCATCGAGGCATCGATATCAACCTATTCAGCACCTCTACCATGGACAGCACCTGCTAAGGTCGCACCTAAGAAGGTTTACCTTAAGCAACATCCTGAGGTATAGCTCGGAAAACACACATAGTTAAGGTGTACCTTTTGAGTCTTCGTAGCGCGCTAAGATACAAAGTTATCAGAGAACGCAGCCCAGAATTGTGTAAATATCTCTTAAGTTAGACAAAAGATTATATTCTCTCCAAAACAATACTATGACCAAATACCACAAAGGCTTTGTATTGGATTAAATGTGTTTTACACTTTTACTATTCTATTCAGTGTTCTAGAACTTCTGGCATATACTTGGCTATAAATGTAACTACCTCAGTAGCAGCTGGTCCGCTTTACTGTAATCTACCATAAGGCAACGGTCAAAGCCAGTTTTCATGAACTCTAAAAACAATTGCGTGCTTGTAACCATATTTAAAAGCATATATGCATATCTATATCTGTAATAGACTACAGCAAATGATTTTGCTATATTTTAAAAATGTATAACATTGAGTTCATACATATAAAAACATAAACAAACACATTGGTCTTTACCAGTGCTTAATTTGTGCCAGAACCAGCTGGATCAATTTAATTCAATTCAAGCAACAACAAAATACAAGGTACACAGGATATAACTTTTATTATAACTTTTATAACTTTTTCAAAACTAATAAAAAAACACCATGCTGTAAGGCTTATATTAAATAACAGATAACTTACACAAAGTTTAAATAGGTAAGCTACAAATCAAAAAATCTGTAAAGAATGAGGAACAAATAATTATTAAAAATAATGATTTTCTTTTAAATAAAACAAAAATCAGCAAAAGACAATACAAATACAAATACAAATAAACCAATGTTTTAAAAAAAACCTTCATAAATATAAATATCAAGTCACAATTATGAGATATAAAGTCAGAATAGTGAATATATTAAAAGGAAAATCAGGAAAGAGTCTGAGGTGTGCACCTGCTACTTTATATTATGAGATATAAAGTCAGAATTACTAATAGTCAGAATTGTGAAATATAAAGTTACAATTAAGAGATATAAAGTCACAATTACGAGATATAAAGTCAGAATAGTGAATATGTGAAGAGGAAAATAAGGAAAGATTCTAAGGTGTGCAACTGATAGACAATTTTCTGTCCCATGCCACGGGAAAGGAGTTGTGAATGGTAATAAAGCCTACATGTTTTAGAGGAAAAAAGCAACTAGAGGCTGATATTTCTGAAAGTATGTCAGTGGAAGAGAGGGAGGAATTCTCACGACACAGCAAAACAAAAATAGCGCAAAAAAAAGAAACATTTCTTCCTGAAATTAAAATAAACAGATGCCAACATTCTGTTTGCCATGTCCAAAATCAACATTTCTGTTAACATCTTTCAAAATGTAGTGTTTTATGACCCTCTAAACACTCCCTCTGCTTCTATAAGTAGTTTTGGCATAACCATGGTGATAAAGAAATTATTTTCATATCGGACAGAAGAAGAAAAACTTGGAATCAGCTATTGTGCTTCCTCCATCAACAAAATACTTTATCACTCAGTGTCTTTTTAAGTCTTGACGCATTTTGAATTCTTTATATTCCTATGTCTCCCTTTATTCCTTTTAGAATGTATTTTAAAAAGCCTCTGTTTTGCACTCCCCAAACTCCTGAAAACTGCTCCTTAAAACTCTTCATCTATCATGCTTTTAGCTTCTGTCTTTCCATATATGTACCAAATGGTGTTTCATAAAAGCAGAAATAGTGCTTCATAAGCCTTAGGATACTTCTAAGAAACTATTACGTGTTGCGAATAAAGCCAAAAATA
The DNA here is from genome assembly GCA_032353835.1 of Enteromius viviparus. Lineage (NCBI taxonomy): Eukaryota > Metazoa > Chordata > Actinopteri > Cypriniformes > Cyprinidae > Enteromius > Enteromius viviparus. Next base: position 18,303 of record JAUCNO010001729.1, on the reverse strand, counting down.
AATGAAAAGTGCTGAATGTGGCACCATATTTCTTTTTATATGTTACAGCATTGAGTAAGCAATAATGCATGATAATATTAAGCATGAATCCATTGGTCAATCAGACTCATTCAGATGAGTCATTGCTACAGCGCCAGTTGTCGCAAGATATATTGCGACTTAATATCTTGGAATTCTAAGTTTATAACTCACAGTTGTGTGATATACTGTAAAGTCATAATTGACAGTTTTTAAGTCAGAATTGTGAAATAAAAAAACTTTGTTACTTTTTATTTAGTGGTAGAAGCTGGATTCCATATTTTTCTCATGTCATTTGTATACATTAGAAGCCACAACTGGAAAAAAAAAAAAAAGTTTATTACTTTTTATCTCACAATTTTGTGACTTTTTTCCTCAAAATTGCGAGTTATATAGTCAGAATTATGAGATGTAAAGTCAGAATAATGAGATATAAAGTCACAATTATGAGATATAAATTCAGAATAATGAGATATAAAGTCAGAATTACAAAATATAAAGTCACAGTTATGAGATATAAAGTCAGAATAATGAGATATAAAGTCAGAATAATGAGATATAAAGTCAGAATAATGAGATATAAAGCCAGAATTAGCAGATATAAAGTCAGAATTACAAAATATTAAGTCACAATTATGAGATATAAAGTCAGAATAATGAGATATAAAGTCAGAATTGTGAGATATAAAGTCACAATTAGCAGATATAAAGTCAGAATTGTGAGATATAAAGCCAGAATTGTGAGATATAAAGTCAGAATTAGCAGATATAAAGTCAGAATAATGAGATATAAAGTCAGAATTGTGAGAAATAAAGTCAGAATTGTGAGATATAAAGTCAGAATTGTGAAATATAAAATCAAAATTGCAAACTATAAAGACACAATTACGAGATATAAAGTCAGAATTGTGAGATATAAAGTTAGAATTGTGAGTTAAGTCAGAATTGCTACTGTAGATATAATGTCACAATTATGAGATATAAAGTCATATAATAATAGTTTGAATTTTGGAATATAAAGTCAGAATAGTGAGATATATAAAGTCTTCATTATAACTCGGAATTGCGAGTTTATGTTACACAACTTTTTTCACATAATTGCCACATTATATCTTAAAATTTGGAGAAAAAAAGTCAGAATTGTCAGATAAAAAGTCAAACTTACATTTTTTCCTTTTTTATCCAGTGGCGGAAACGACTTATATACTACCAGTATGCCCATGATCGCTACTGCATTTGAAACAGAGGGAGCGCACTAGAACAATAGCACAATTTTGAGTAAAATAAGCATTTTTCTAAAGTATTTGTTGTTGGACATTAAATGTTCCTTTTGTAGAATTGTAAACCTACATATTATTGTCGTTTTTATAATAGCAGTAACTGTAAAGGGACTGTTGTAATGGGTAAATAAAAGAAACTGAATGCTTTAAAGGGCCATTTGTGATTGTAATGCTTAAATGTTAAATGGATCTGTTCTGCTTACTATAAAAAATACAGCTGCCATAAAACCAGAGAGAAAAGTGTTCAAGCTCAGCCTAGTCTGAAAGTTAGGCTGCCCCAGACCAGGCTAGTTTCCCAGTGACTGAGGTTGATTTATGTTAAATTTGCTTTATGGAACAAAATCATTTGACAGTGAGTCAAACTAACAGGAAAAAGCCTGTCTTATTTGGTAAACTTGGTTTATGAAAGGCATGAGAAGTCTGTCTAAACCAAAGAAATAAATGTGAACATATTTTTTCCATTGCATCATATTGCATCGAATCCCTTTCTATTGAAAAGGATCAAATCAATATCAGATCACATCATCGTAACAGGGGGGAGTCGAATCATATCGCATCAGTAGCTGTTTCACATGCATCTTGTATCGTATCATTGGCTATACATTGAAATGTCATCATATCAGTTATTAGATGCACATAACGTTCACAGTTATAGATCCAATAGACCCTGGAGTTTGTTAACTCTTTGCCCATGCTTCTATTCATTGCAGACCGATACAAGACAGTAAAGGATGACTTGAAATAATCCTGAAAGTATGTGGAAGTGCACCCCCTAAAAGCACAATAAGTGGCAACTTAGCTTCTATACTCCAAACAAGGTAATTTTACTGATATGACTAATACTATACATTTCAGATAAATGATTTTTTTTTTTATAAGGATGCTTCTCATTTGCTGATTGGCTGCTGTTTGCATTAAGCTACCTAATGAAAGTCTGAATGTCACTGTTCCAACACTTAATATAATTCTATGGCTTTTTGTTCCCTGGGAAAATATGATACAGTATTTCATTTGTCAAGGCGAAACAATTTTTTTATTTTTGATGCCAAATTCACATGCTATTTAATTATATTATAAGACACAGAGGTAAATAACAACATATATTATGTTGATGAATGTTATGAACACAGAATGAATTCTATATCGATACTTAAATAGGCTACTTGTTGCAAAAAAAAAAAAATTGTATTGAAACACCTTTTGTCGAGAAAATGGGCTTCAAGGCAAATTAAAGCAGTGTCACATGACAGAATTAGCCAATTGGCAGCTTCCGTGTTCGTGGCGTTGCTTGTGTCAAAGCACATCAGCCTAGTTCAAAAGCGCCTTAAATCAGAATATTATCGCATCTAAAATGTTTATATTGTAAAAAAAAGAGTTATCTCTCAGCTCATTAAACTTGTTATTTTTATATAGGGCTATATAGTTTAAAAATAAAGTTGTTTTTTTTTTATCAAATAGATGAAGAACAGACTGTTTGCATAACAGCTTAAGGGCAATTTTTTTTGCGATACACCAAAACTTACGTGACAATTAATTTTCTAAGAATGACGTCATCACGTATGTACATTATTTTATCGGTAAAAGGCCAGTTGGATGGAAACGATACTTTTTTACGCAAATTCTCTTTGTCGATAACAAAAAAAGCATAAAAACTGCATGAAAACTAGGTCACTGGTACTAATATAGTATGTTCTTTTAAAGCACATATTTTGTAGGGTACTCTATGTTAAAGTACTAAAATGGCAGCAAATAATTGACCTTTTAGATGTTGTGCAATGTTGTTTGCTAAGGAGTTCTTCAAAGTCTCGGTCTAGCACACTTCCCTCATTCCTAATTAAACATTTTATCAGAAGCACTCAAAAATAGCCATGATTAAAGACATACGCTAGCTTTCCCATGACTCATGATGGCACAGATGAGTTAGTCGAGGATTTTCAGACAGACAAATGTCTCAGTGGATGAAAGCAGATCAGAATAAAACAAAGTCTGAGGGAAAGTCAAATCTCCCTGCTCTGAATGTGGGACATTGCTCCTCAGCTCAGCCCTCGGAGCTATAGTGAGCAGGAGTGTCTGATTGAACGCAAACTCTTTGAGCCTGATGTGTAAATCTTCATTCATATGTATAGGCCTTAGTCACCACAGATGGATTTAGGATTCCAAATCCCAAAAAAGCAATAACCAAAGAGGAAAGACTCCTTAATATCACTATACGTTGTTTTGAACATCAAAAGCAAACCATCACAGCAGGCTCAGGAATTGGAGGATTAATGTGTAATAACAGCAGGTGACGGGAAGAGAATTCCTCATTGTGGTGATGTCAGCCACAACCTTTCTGAAAATGTTTATTATGCAAATTCATCCTGTGGTGTCTTGGGACGTTGTCATAATTTTATAATGTCAACTGATGGAGCAATTGAGAATGAGGCAAACGAGATCTGAAAGCTCCCAAACCTGCTACAGTGTACGTGTTGACAAACTTGGTTTTGTGTAGCAAAAGGTTGTGGATCAGAATAATTAGTTATATTTAGTCACCGCATATTTACAGCTTCTGAAGCTTGTGGGTACATTTTCATTGTTGTGCAGGAAGGTCATCGCAGTCAGAAGAGTAATTGATATTAAAAATCAATCAGACCTGTACTCAAAAATAACTGCATGGCAGGTTTGCAAGTTTGACCTTGGAACCCGACGTGCCGAATATGACAACTATGCAGTATACAGCTGATAGCACAACACATTTCTTTCATTCTTCTCATACAGAAACAGAGATTCTGTGATTCAAGGCATGCACATATAATAACAGATTGCCTTTTTATGAGCATGTGCTTTAATTAAAAAGAAGTAAAATGTTAATTTTTCAGTGCACTGAGGTGTTGGAGATCTTTTATTTTCTTCTTGACTTGTAATGTGCTACTGCCACCTCTCGGTACGCGATCACAATCTCGACAAATAATTTAACACCAACATCTACTGCTACCCAGAATTTTATAACATATGGATTGTGTAGAAAGTGATATCATTAGCTTTAATGTCTTAAAAAATTAGCTCAACATGCAGAGTTAAAATAGTTGGTATATTTACTTAACAGCATCAGTTCATTAATGCTGGCCTATTTCATGTATATTTTCTATATAAATTTCCAAGACAAAGGTACAAGTACTTGACTTCTTTTATAGTGCAATGTGCTATTCATCGACTGCTGTGAATAAGCGCTGTGACTGATTAAGCAGTGATGTTCTGACCTTGCTTCCTCCTGAAGTATTTTTTTGTTTCCGTTATGTTCTCTTTTTTCAATAAACTTCAATTTATTTCAGGTGAAAGTTTTGTTAATAACTCCTGTGCATAGACCTTAGTCATGTTAGGGAAAAAAAGATAAGAAAAATAAAAGGCTGCGAGCCATAGACTTATAGTATTGACATTGGCACACACTGAATAAATGCCCTTGAACGCTTCATTTTTAACGACTCATAACTTTTAAAACTGTTTTATGGAGTTTTGTCTCCTCAAAGACTTTAGCAGCTAAAGTAACCTAAAATACGACCTATTAGAAATGCATTAAATATTAAGACACAAAAACTAAACAAGTCTTGTTTTCACAGTAATAGAAACTTTTCTGATTGGTGGATTTTGTTTGAGGATTGTGGGTAATGTAGTGTTATCCTGGCTACAGTTTATTTGCTCAAATTAAATTATTATTATGACATTATCTGTAAGTCTGAAAATACAATATAAAAGTACACTACATATTCAAACACAAAAACGGTTTGAAATCATTCCTGTTTCCGCAGACACAGTAACTACTCTAATCGTGGATTATGTCTCAGAATTGTGGGTATTGTACTTTTAAATTAAAAATTAATCTGACAGGGGTAATTGTTTTGAAAAAGTTTTTAAAAAACACTGGAATAGGACGATTTTGTAAATTAGATTTTGTTTTAGTAAGGTGCCCTTTCTGTCCACCAGATGTCAATATTGAACAACATTGAAAGAGCTAATGGCACACTATGACATGTTGTCTAAAATCTCACACGCTTTTACTTTGAATTAGGCATTCATATTTTAAATTAATACGTCTTAATAGAACAAACCGAATACAGTCTTTTTCTGTGTGGACAGACACACTGGTTGCTTTATTTAATTGTGTGTGAGAATATTTGACAGCAGTGTGCACCTGTAAGCTTTTTAAGCAGCACATGTTATAGCACTTTTCCATAGTGAATTTACAAACGTTTTATGCTGTTTACACATCGCGCTTAGGAGAGTTTACAACTTGTCTGGGTTGATGAACGGCTCTGTAGACGCGCGCGCTGTGCGCAGCCGCAGGAGAGGCGCGTGGAGTCAGTCGGTGTCAGGGGCTTTGAGGGGGGTCACAGCTGATCACTCTGCATGCACTTACACACTCAACTCTTGTGTTATGCATCCTATTAAGCGAAAAGATTCAGGGGAAATACTTTTACGTAGTGTTTCCGTCTCTGGTCATCGTGTCTCGTCCACGGGTGGCGGATATTTGTTGTGTTTGGTGTTTTAGAGTGAATGCTGCTGAGGATTACCGGAGCGCTTCAGAAATCAGCGGCGTTTTTTAAGTTTCACGTCCGGAATGGCCTCATCGCGCCAGGACTATATTGCACCATGGTGGACCTACTGGCTGCATAATTTCCCGCATCTTAATTTTAATTTCCAGGCGGTTGATAACACTTTTAAACCGGAGGACGCCAGCTATCAGCAGGTGAGAGAAGTGTTAATGGAGGGGAGACCGAGGGGAAACTAAAAGTTAAGATTATCGTGTTATTTTATAGCTGCTGGGAAAATTCATAGCTTAGTCAATTATAACGAAGTTTTGAGCTTGTTCTCAGGACAAGGGTATTCTTGTAAGTATTGATTATTTATCATGTTAGTATTTATAATGAAGACTTTTTACAAGAATAAGTTCAATGAAGACAAGTTGGCTTGACCACAATTGGAGCATTTTGTCATATTGCGGGGCAAGTTGTCACAATGTAACAGGCCACTAAACAAGCAAACAATGAGCAACTCGTTAATTTACCAATAAATAAAATATAATTTAAAGATATCAAATCCTGGATTTAGTTAACAGAGGTTGCGTGAATAGCTTACATTTCACTCCATTTTAAATTGAGCCATTCATGAGACTGCAAATAAATGCAAATAACTTTGTCAAAGCCTTGTTTTGGCCAGCAAATATTCAACTTAATAACTTTCATACGTTTATAGCATTTAAAATGTGTGTTATTGTCAATCAGTGTTATCTAATAGCCTGTTATTGGGTACACAAGTAGCCCATATTCTCAAATTATTGTCAGTAAACAGCAGGTTTTTACAGTTTGTGACAACATGTCCCCCATTTGCACGAGTAAACAGCGTGACAACTTGCCCCAGACCCAGGTGCCTAATCTGCAGCGGTCTTTTATTGTAGGTGTAGAAGTGAAACATGCAGGATGAGTTAAGTGTGAAATGTAATTTTGCAATGGCTCAAAGAATTCTCTCAACCTGATTGTGTAGAAACAGGGGCTGACATCTATGTCTTGTACTCTATGGCCCGGTTTCCTGGTTAGGAATTAGATTAAGCCAGGACTAGACCTTTGCTAATTTAGGACATTAAAGAATTTTTAGACACGTCTTACAAAAATGCATTATCTGTGAGCATTTTAACACCAAACAATGACAATAAAGTATTTTAAGATATCTCAGTGGAAGCTTTTTCCAGTTTAGACAGGTCTTAACATTTATTTTAATCTAGGACTGGTCTTATATGCCCTATATGCGCACTTCATCTGTTCACATAGGCCTGATCCAAATTCATTACCGCTAAGACAAGAATTCCACGCTCTGATTATTGAATATAGTTTAAGTATCCAGGAGATAAAACGTTTGATTGATAAATGTCTGTCACTGAACTCGATAAATGTTCAGTATCTGGTAAACACAGAGGCATCAGGTGCTGTGTCAGGTCTCCATTAAAGTACACTGTGATTTGTACCTAGCACACAATACTGTCTCCAGGGGAATATTTTACTCGGTCAATATTTGTGCTGGTGGTTTTTTTTTCATCAAAAAGGATTTTACGTGCCTCGTTCAAGGTCACATTTCTCTTGGTTACTTGAGGAAATCAATGGAGTTGCAACACAGATGTATTTTATCTCTCGTCCGAAAATAAACTGCGTGTCAAATGTTTCTCTGGGTTAAATTCCCTTGCTACTGCTTATTTGAAATCAATCTCAGGAATTGTTCTTCTGAACATATTTCCAATACCGTCTTATGGGTGTTTGATATCAAAAGATGTGATGACATTGCACAGATTAAAAATTCCCGTCACATAAACATGCCAGCGTGCAAATATTGTTATGTGGTTTTAGTTTTGGTGACGTTAACACACATTCTCGCAATCTTTTAGGTGTCCTTGGCGCCTTCTCGATGTGCTCTCTGTTAAATATGTACCTTTTAAAAGGACCAAAAAATGCTCTGTTAGCAGTGTCATCATGGTTTTCTTTAAAGTATTTGATGAATATAGTAATCAGATCGCAATGCTTTTTTGCAAAGGAAGTGTTTGTATATGAAATACGTATTTCCTGCTTATGTATATGTGTAGGCCTCCGTTTCTCCTCATGTTTTCATTAGCCCTAACAGGAAGTTTGGTTTAATGTAGTTAAACTTCCTCTGATGACAACGCATGGGACAAGTATAGAGGTCAAGCGCTTTTTATAAAAAAGAAATGTATTACTTCAGTGTAATATTTACCTAAGGAAAAGAAAAAATAGAAAGCGCTTGTTTTTTTAAAAGTAAATACGATAAACAAAATAAACCATGTTTATTTATTTACCTGTACCATAAAGTGTTTAAAAAAAATAGGAAAAATGTGGTGTTGTTAATAATAATACACATTATTAAAGTAGGGTTTTTAAGAGCAACCTATGCAGACATACTATATTTATTTTTGTTATAACAGCGGCATTAATTTAATTGAAACATTATTTATGGATATTTATAGTTTTAATCTAAAGTACCCATCCAGTACAAACAGTGACATACAAATTTATGTCCGCTTTCAAGCATTTCAACCAATTGACTTAAACAGCTTGCCTTTTTACAGCAGACTTAGCTCACAAGTAGCTGAGAGTCATGACCTAAATATGATTTTCATTAATAAAATCAAAATTCAACATTAGTAAGTTTGGCATATGGGGCATTTTTCACTTACTTTTCACTCTTCACTGTCTACTTTTCACTGTTTGTTGTTACTCCGCTATTCTACATTTTGGTTTTGACCATGAATCCTTCAACTTAATTTGAGAATTAAAAATAATTACACGCTACCCTTTAGAGATTGTAATAATTTTCCCCTTTGAATTTCCCTAGAGCATGTTGTGATCATTTATTTATTATGCAGTGTTTTGGCCTTTGATGTGATTATAAAGTTTGAAAGCGTAGAGAAGTATTTGTTTTGCATTAAAATGAGCGGTAGTCCTTATCAAATATCACATATATCCATATCTAATATCCGGCTGTCCTTCTGTTAAGCCTGGATCACAAGACTCCAGAGCTGCTGTGCTTTATTTTCATCACATGATGTTTCAACTCATAAGACTGAACGTTTCTGTTTAGCCTCAGTTCATGAGGGTAGCCATGGTGATGCACACGGGGCCAGCTCGCCCTCATAACAACCATCATGCGATTTATCCACCCACAGCTGCCATGAGCACAATCACATCATCGAGATACATCTTCCCTGAGAGATGCAGTTTCTACATAGAGACTATTCAGGAAAACGCATAATGGCTTTGCTCATAGCACCACATATTAAACAACTATGTACCACGTTCAAGTGTAGATCAGAACGTTTGCATTACTTTGTTTTCCAGTAAAAAAAGAGCACGTTTAATTCAAGATTGATTCTCTGAAAGTATTTTTTTAAGGAAGTTTGTTTTCTAATGGTTTTGTGGAAAGGCTAATTGAGATAAAACTCTTTCTTGAATTAGATCACTGATGATTGATGAGTCTATCTACTTCCTGTTTGATTTGACCATCTGCCCCATGTTTACCTGGCCCTTGTTTGGCAGTCTCTGATCTTCCTGGTCTGTGTGTCTGCGGTTGGTCTGGGTTTGAGTCTGCTGGTTCTGTCTGCGTATCTGACCTGCCTGTTCTGCTGCCGAAGGGAAGAGGATAAGGAAGTCAAAAGGCCCGACACCTGCTGTGTCACATGGGCTGCTGTTATCACCGGTTTGGTCATATGGTGAGTACATTCACTTTGTTTCACAACCACCGGGAAATGGGAAGGGATTTTATTTATAGTTTAGATCTTTTTTTAAATACACCATTTTCATGTCACTAAATGCTGATTGCAGACGCAATGGAAATTAATATTTATATACATTCAATTAAGCAATATGTGACAGTATAGACTATATACTTGGCAAAATATCGCACAATATTTGATTAGCGGTAAATAACCATCGCTCTTAACCGTTTTCAAATGGAGTGGCAGTTAATACACAGAGCCGTAGATCACTAGCCACGTATCCATTATCCTTCAAATTGTGCAAATTAAAATTGCGAATTGAAAACACGCCTAATTCAAACGCATTAATTTCGTTAAAACTCCCAAATATCTCAAAAAAGTTTTTATGCTCGCATGAGGTGTTTTTTCGGGCAATTTGAAAAAAGGGATATTGCGCAAAACTACAATGTAAACAGGTTTCGTCTTCATAATCGGAAGCGATTCATTTCTGATTTTGAACACAATATTGCGTAGCTCCTCAGTGATCTACGGCTCTGTGTATCAACTGCCGTGCATTTTAAAAACAGCTGATTGAAAATTACCGCTAATCAAAGAGCCAGCTTTAATGACGAAATGCGCATGAATAAATCGCCGATTAAATCGGCCAGTCCTAAATCCCTCAAATCTCGCCAAAAATAGTTGCTTTGACTTCTCGCGAGAAGCAAAAGTTTACCTTTTAGCCGTATAACTTGAGTTAATGGAAATGGCGTCATTTTTTTGCGAGTGATTCATTTGCGATACAGAACCCGATACCATTAAAATAAATAATAAAAAATAAATAATAGTAAAACCATAGAATATTACATATTGATCATATTAATGCAGCCTTTGTAAACATTAGTATTTTTTGTACTTAAATTTATTTATTTTTTATTATTATTTTAGGTATAGTGCATTAATATTCCAAATTTGTCCCCAAATCTAAAGCTGTGTTCACTCTGCATGTGCTAGTTCTAAACAGGATTGGGTGGGTTACACAATAATGTAATCTAATTCCAAAAAAAAATCTAATTTGAATATATTTCCGGTTACTGCATTTAAAAAGTGCCTTTAAAAAAATCTGTTTGACAATCCAGAAGTCATTTATTTTTATTGTATTAGCATTATTGTGACATGAACTTACATGTACATGTACATACAGTATTAACTATTTGGACTTTTAACGGTACTACTATTTGCGTTCTAATAATGCCAGGAATATTTTGAATATAGGAATATTTTGAAATATGATTGAACCTTTGATTGCATCTACAGTAAATGTTGTTTGACGCGTATAGTGATGCACCAAACATGATTTTGAAATGAATTTTACTTTGAATTTCAACACTGCATTTGTAACTGACATTATGTAAGTTGTATTCACATTAGTAACTAATCAACTAATCAAAATGTAACGCATTACTGTACTGTGCTATCCGGAAAAGTAATTATCCTGCTTTGGTTTTCTGATTTGTGTGTGCGTGTGTGTGTGTGTGTGTGTGTGTGTGTGTGTGTGTGTGTGTGTGTGTGTGTGTGTGTGAAAGCCAGTGAATTCATGTGAGCATTATTATTAGCAATTAAGAAGAGCATTTAATATGAAGATAAATAAGAAGTAAAAGTTAAATATTGATGCTACATCCTCCTAGGTTTAGCTTGTATAGAGCTGTCCCTTCAATACTTTTGACTTCAACACCTCTCTGTCTCTCCACAATCTCCAAAACAAAAATGTAAGGATTATGAAAAGATTTAGTTTTTTTTTAATCATGAACACGCATAGGCGCTATTCACAAAGAACGTGTTTTTGCATTTAAATTTGAGCTTAGTTTTTTTTCAAATTCTGGGCAATGCATAAGATGCTGCGAAAGTCGCAGGATGACATATCCATCCCATAGAAAAACAATACAAAAAAACATACAAACCAACACAGCGGCATGCAAAAATTTACCTTGCAGAGGGGGAAAGGGGTAGAAAAAGAAGATGAGTCTTGCAAGACCTTTTAGAACCACTTGAGTAGGAAAAGTGCAGAGGGCGTTTAGAGTTAGAACGAATTTAACCTGTGACATTTCATTTAGGATGTTAACAGTATTTTGCAGGAATAATGGTGCATTTGGATTGGATTTGTTATACGATGGGTTTATGGGTGAATTGCGAGCTGTGGAAGAGATATTTTTAGTATTTAAGCCAGATACGCTTTGACCTCACACACAGCTCCTTGATCTCCCAAACGGCAGAGCAAATCAGAGCGCGAAACGCAGCTTTCAGCTCCGATTGGCAGGAAATGAGAAGGAAACTCAATTCTAAGTTTGTGAGAATTAATCCTCATTCACTTCTGCTCTCTCCGAGCCGGATGTGTTGCGTAAATATATTCCCCGCTACCCAGCACATACACCCGTCACACAATTCATCAAATCCAGTGTGTGAGCACACGTGAAAACTCGTGAGGATCTCTTACACACAAAATCTGTTGCTGAATCAGAGCTACTGTATAAAACCGTTTCAGGACAATGAGTGTGTGAGTGAACAAAATCATCCACCGTAGGTGTCCTGACCTGAAGCTCACTTCTTTCCCTGTGGAGAATCTCTAAATAGATTTCAGCGCATTGGGAGTTAGCTCACCAATAACACTGTTTGCTTATCATTATGTCAATAAAAGAGAACAAATGTTTTCGGTAATGTGCTAAATTGAATTGGCAGAGCGTTCAGCTTAAACTTGTGACAGTCATGAAAGTTTGATCCCTGATTGAGTTAACATTCCAGGTCTAGACACAGGGCTGGTTGTCGTGCTAAGTGCTGCTGCGTGATGAAGCTAAAGCCCCGTGTAACCCTTTACTTGTGTATGTGCATGCTTATAAAGACCTATATAAAACCCAACCTGGAGTTATGTGGCTTCTAGCCAATGCCTGTTAGTTTTACTGTCATTGGAGTTGACTTTGAGAGCCTCTGACAATTGTATTTGACTGTTAAAACTATAAAACGGTTGACTTTTGAATTTAAGTTTAAAGTGTTTAGAAACAGATTGCTATTTTTTATGTGAGCAGTGGGCTGATAAGCTCTCTTGCCACATTTTTAAGTTGACTTCTCTTATTAATTAATCTTTGTCCAGGATTAATTGAGTACAATGTAGTGTAGTTTTTCACTGAACACTAAAGATTTTGTAAAGACGTTTTAAAACTATATTTCTGGCCCCTAATTCAGTCATGTCCTTCTTACAGAAAATAAATAGATTCTGAATAAGAGTTACTAATAGAATCAATTTACAGGCTCGGTTTCCTCCATTTACTCTGACATCATCATCAACTTCTACCCACAGTTTCCTGTTTTTCTTGAGAAACATCATTGATCCTTTTGTTCATTTTTTGCTTTTTTTAATGATATCATTATCATCTTTTACGCTTGACACCAATCTTGTAACCACATACATACATAAACGAATCTTTCAATTATTTGACTGATTTTGGTTGTGATATGTCTTAAAAATAAGGTATTTTAAAAAGAGGTGGAGCACCGCAGCACATGCTCTTAACCAAAAACACTCTTATACTTAGACCTTAACTCAATAATGTGGCTTTTTATCTTATTTATGTATTTGTCGGGTGGTCTATATTGGATTATCCTATTAGCTCAAGTCACATTTTAATTTCGTTAGATTACCTTTGTCTGTTTTTAATCTAATAAAACAAGACCAGTCATCCAGTCACACTGGTTCAGTTCTCTATAAAACACTTGACTCTGGAGTTCTCTAGCTACATATGTGTATAGATTCCAGGTCGCTCATTAACAGAATAACATTAGCCTTTTCCACCCCATCTTCCACAGTTTTCTAGTTTATCTCAATTTGTGCTAATCATAAATGAGCGTTCGTTTCAGTTTGCCCTGCTCTGAGCTCTAATGACAGCGCTGACCCCATTAAAACCCTGCAGAGATGGCTGATGGGTGAAGATTCAGCCGCAGTGGGTCGTGTCAGCAGGGACTGACTGCTGTAATTCTTATCCAGATTCTGACAGTACGGCTTAGGAAGATAGTGTGTCTGTCATTTGCACATTTGAGCATATTAAGCGTTTAAATGGCACTTTTATCCTGTGTCGCTCAGTGGGAGCACATAAGTGTTTACTGAAGCGTTGAATGAGTGCTTCAGTGGTTTAGAGAAGGATCACCAGTCTATAGCAGTGATATCAGTCCTCACTGCTATTTCTTTTTTTACTTTTTTTGTTTGTTGAAAGCAAATGGAGTAGGCTTCAATAATGGATATGCAGATCTTTTTATACAATGACATGTTGTAGTGACCGAGGTAGTACAATTTTACTGTAACTGAGATATATGAATGATAAAGTGCATGATAAAGAAAAGGAATAATATTTAAAATCTCATGTGGGACAAATTCTTGGACATGTGCACTTGTGGTTTTATATGGTAAAAAAAAAATATATATATATATAATATATATAAAACATTTCAAACAAAGCTGTTGTTTATTGCTCTAAATATGTCAATTGGTGTGACCATTTAAGGAAAAGTTCACCCAAAATGGGTGCCATCAAAACATCACAATAATCCACAAGTAATCCATACCACTCCAGGCAATCAATTAATGTCTTGGGAAGCAAAAAGTAGTGTTTTTGTGAGAAAAGAGTTGTTCAACTTTAAATGCCTTAAATAGTATTCCTTTACATAAAAAAGCAGAAAATGGAAGCACATTTCCCAGCATATCTCAATATGCACATATTGCTCATCTCAGCGTGCACATCTCAATCAGGTGCACATCTCAATCATGTTTTTACATTTTCTTTATTATTATTATTATTATTTATTTTATTTTTTTTGGCAGTTGCACCGCTTACAGTTTGAGCTGTACGAATTTCAAATTACTTGGAGGTTTTGTAGAATTTTAGTTTAAAGTAGCAAAGCAGTTTTTCACATGCAGGCATAATCTGGATGTTACAGCAGCAAAAACAGGCTGTTGCTAATGGCATCTGCATGCATGCACTGGGTTTATAAATATGAATGAACATATTAAAATACCACAGGCAGTCAGACAGTGTCTGTATGATCCACCCTGAAGGGTCTTTAAGAACTGTTTAAATCTTTGCACTTTTTTTTTTTTTTTGCACAGAGATCTGACTAACTTACTCCTTTCACAGACACAGTGCTGAATCATTTTCTTCATATTTACACCTTATCTGCTTTTGGCACTTCAATAAATGGAGAAGTGCGGGTTGTAAGTGAGATGTAACCAGATGAGCAGTGATTTCAGCAGCGTGCTGGAAGCAGAGGGCGAGAACTGGGCACACACACTCACCGGCTAATGGGAGCAGAAATGCTGCTAGCCTGAGGGAGTTCTAGTAATGATATAAGGAAAGAGCCTGGAATCCATCATGCTTAGGGGAAATCAGAGACAGGATTCTCACTCAGACCACCTGCCCCTACATCAACACACACACACATCCTGTTGAGGAGTTATTATAGCAGGACAATTTATGCCATCTGCTTGCTCCCCACTGTTCTTCAATGGGTTTCTTTTGCATTGAAAGCATTTTTAGATGTTCACAGCTCTGTGATATCTGACAACAATTATTGCAGTCTGAGAATAGTTCAGGGGATGTTTGTGGTTGAACAAAGTATACGTTCCATGGAAGAGGTATGTCAAAGGGGAAGTCCTGTGTTGTATGAGATGCTCTGAAAAAAGTTAATATACCAAGAATAGTATGCCATTTCATGCTTACAGGTATCATGTCTTATGTTTAAATAGAGCTGGAGAAATACTTGCTTTAATTTGTTAGACCCTTTATTTTGGTTATACAACAAAAGGCAAACTTTTGTACACATTAGGTTCAAATATATACACTTTAAGTACTAATATGTACTTTTGAGGTACCAAAATGGACCCTGCATTTTCATATTCATGTATTTCAGCTGAAATAGTTTGTGTAGAAGTGCCCTTTTTAGT
Source organism: Enteromius viviparus (assembly GCA_032353835.1). NCBI lineage: Eukaryota > Metazoa > Chordata > Actinopteri > Cypriniformes > Cyprinidae > Enteromius > Enteromius viviparus. Next base: position 2,792 of record JAUCNO010001729.1, on the reverse strand, counting down.
ATTTGGCAGTGTGACCCGGTTTGTTCGTTTTTTCCCCCCACTTTTAAGTTTATTAATTGCAATAATGACATTAAAAGGTACAAAGCAAGTATAATGGAGAAATAAATCATGACATGAAAGCCAAATTAGTCAAAAAAGGCAGCAGGGTCATTCTAGGTCTAGCTGATGGTTATAAAATAGTAAATCTAATATAAAGTTAAGTGAATTCTTCAGGGGAGCAGCACATGTTCACTCTGCATGAGTATGCCAAGAAAAAAAAGCAAAGCATATAAATAAATAAAGTGCCTACTTGGTTTTTTGTCTAATTTAGCCCTCATCCGATAATGATTTTGACCTCCCTGGGTTTTGTGAGTGTTTAAACTGAGTTAGTTTGAGTCTAATCCTCCTCCTCCTCAGTGTGGGTTTTTATTTCTTTATTTTATTTGTTTCATTATTTTTAAATAAATAACTAGAAAAGGAAAGTTGAGAAATCAAAACTGTTTCAAGGTTATACGCCGTATGTGGTGGAATGACTTTCAGTGCATTTTGACTTTTATTATTACTAGAGCTGTTTTTTAAAGTAACACATTTCTGTGGTGTTCTGGGTGACAGACGGATAGATGGACAAATAGACGATATAGAAATGGATGAAGGATTGATAGACAGACAGAGAGATGGCTTTATCATATACTGTATATTTTTACTAATAGGCTCTATATTCAGTTAATGCAAAAAGGTATAGGAATAGTCTCACCCTCATATTTTTCCAAACTCGTAAGACCTTTGTTCATCTTTAGAACTGAAATAAAGATTTTTTTTTTTTTTTTTATAAAATCCGAAAGTTTTCCGAACCCTGTATGTACAGCAATGCAATTACCATGTTAGGGGTGCAACTAATGACTATTTCAATAGTCGACTAGTCATTGACTACCTTAACGACTAGTCATTATGAACTGCAAAAAAAACTAAAAAAAACAAATGGCTTTGTATCTTTAGTGTATGTAATATATTTTGTTTTTAGCATTTTCCTTCCATTAAAAAGATGAAACACAAAAAAATTAGAAGACATAATATTTATTGCTTCCCAGTGCATTTTCTGCATGGCAGTAGTATTGCAGTAAACAACTTCAGTTTTCATCATGTTGGTGAAATGTGTTCTGGATGGCAGTGTATAGTCAGGATTAAACTGGTGAATCATTTGTTGAAATCCCTCCCTGTCAGTTATGGAAAGCGGCCTCATGTCTTTGACCATCATATTTTATTTTGGATTTCATAGCCGCTTTCTTTGGTCAAGGCCCGCCCATAAGGCCATTTGGCCGACATGTCAAACAACCAATCACAATGAGTTTTGTTCAGCATCACGTTTTGGGGCGTGGAAATGTCCCCACAACCACAGAATGGCGTGCAACAAGTCAGTCAGTATAGAAAATCCAGATGAAGCGCTCGTGGTAAACATCTGTTTGAACCATATCTCTCCACCTTTTAACACCCACAAGCAATTTTGGAGAACCGAACACAATACTGAATCGGCCAGCTGCGATGTCAGTGTCCGTTGTTTCCTGTTTGCCAGCTTACGTGGCTAATATCCCCTTCTCAGTTAACGTTAGGTACTTCATTTGAACTTCCATAATAGATGGGATGCACAACAAGTAAAATTGGATCTGCTGGGAATCTTTCTAAATGCTGACAAAGGGTCTGCCTGGAAAATAATACTCTTCCCAAATCCTGTCGACAAACAGGCTAAAATATCTCTTCTTGTCTCCACTAAGTGCCTCAAACACACCTCATGGACATCTATCTTAAGAGTCTATGCCGTGAACCTAGCATACTTTTGGGAATCCAACGTTTAACTGATGTTAATAAATGCTTATTGTCACTCATGTAAACACAACAGTTTTTTTCCCCGCAATCACACGTCTGCGCTTTGTTTCCCGGCGTACGAAAATAAACAAGACGCTCGCGTCCCCCGGAAATCCGTTAAGTGTATGCATCAGACGTTTAGCCAACGTTCCGTGGGCGTGACATCTGAGGCTGAGACTAATTGAGGAGGACACGCCTGCTTTTTCTGCAAAAAGCCGTCGGCGACATGTAGATGTTTCCTTTTTAAATGTTTCGCGCGTCGCTGAACTGGACCCATGGTACGCAAGGCTTAGCTTGCAGAGCTTGCATAGGACTGATTTTCTGGATGTGTCACATACTGAATATACCCAAACTTTGGACCGCTTATTTCTCATTGATTCAGCCGCCTCCATGCTGCAGCCATGTAGCTCTGTTATTGCTTCAGTGTACCTGGCGGTCAGTGCGCATGTGCTGTTATTGCATCAAAGGAAGCATGAAGTAAACTTTGGTTTGGAGTGGATCCTTTTTTTTTCTTTCTCAGAGTATTTAATTACCCAAAATATTCCCCCTATGACACAAATAACACAGAAACCGTGCTATTTTTTTATTCATGCCAACTGTCTTATTGGTAATATTTTTGTTTGTCGTTTGTATTCGTTTTTTTCTTTGCGTTGAAACATCTATAACTATGGATCATTTACACCCAATACCACTGGCTGCATGTTTTAATTTAATAAAATAACGTTATTCGGGTATTATTATATTAATTAATCTCATCTTGATCCAGAGCTTAAAGAGAGCACTTGAGTCAGATTGTTTACTATCACCATAGCAACGCTATGGCGCTAGATTGGAATTGAGTAATACAGCATTTAAATCTGTAAAAGGTCTATTTTTTATACACTCACAATATCAACAAAACATTCTGCTTTTGGTAAATAAAGAAAATTAACAGGGTGCGTTCTCTGCTGTCT
>JAUCNO010001725.1:0-27833 GCA_032353835.1 Enteromius viviparus | reverse complement strand
CCTTGATTATTACGCCAGAATGAGAGAATAGTTCCTAGTCATATCAGCCTAGAAAATCACAACTTTGCATTTTCCGCAAGTCTTAGTACACAATGCGACTACAGAAGACTCAAGTTTTAAATAAGTTGTAATAAATGTAAAAATATCGCAACTTTTTTGTCATTTTAAAGTGCGACGCTAGCTGGTCTAATCAGATTCAATGATTTATGCTAAGCTATGCTTATTTTGGGACCACCAGACCGGCGATCGGCTGAATGAATTCGAAAACGGTAAAACACATCTTCCAAAAAAATTGGAGTGTTCCTTTAAGTTCAATTCAGAGCTACCATCACATTACAAAGTTGAGTTTTTTAACTCTAGCTAAACCAATATAGCTCCTACACTGAAAAAATACCAATAATTATGCATGATTTTTTGGGGACAGTCACTTAAGCAAACATTTCTTTAATGTGGTCTGAAATTTAAATGTAGGAAAAAATAAAAATTCTTGGTTGTGCTTAATTTTGTACTTAAATATGGTATTAATTCAAAACGTGGTTTTTAAGTATTCCACAGTAATATAAATTATCTTTAATTTATGAATTGTACTAAAATGACCAAATCGAAACATGACCGTTCAGTACAAAATTGCAGTCAAATCCAGTCATGCATTGTTTAGAAATAAATTCAATTGAATTATAATTATCAGATGTCATGTTGCACTTCATATTTTTCTAAAACAATCTCCCGCATCTTGAAATCATATTCATACTTCAAAATTCAGATTCATACTTACCATAATTATGACCTAATTTGAAATTTGGTGAAGAATCTCAATTGAATTGAATTTTCTGATTTTACAATTAGTAAAGAATTTAAATTGTAATAAAAATTTGGTTGGTTTGTAGTTAAAGGAAATGTTTGTCCAAAAATGAAATTTCCGTCACCATTGACTGTAATAGTATAGGGAAACATTCCAATAGCCTCCATCGACTGAAAGGAACTCAAACAGGTTTGGAGCAACTTGAGAGCGAGTAAAGAATGACATTTGAGTTGTAATTTCTGCATGAATACCTTTTAACCTAGAGCTGCCAAATAGATTTATTGGTCATTATCAGCATCATTATCTGGTTATCTGTTGGGGTCATGTTGACCTGGCTTTTTCTCTCATACTTTTACGTCCAGTAAAGACATAGAAACACATAGAACGAGTCTCCACCCAAAGGACAACCTCAGGTCGTGTTTCACTTATCAGAGCCTCAAATCAAATTAGTGAGAAAATGGCAAATGCTGTTAGCCGTCTGTCCTGGCGCGGCGAGGTTTGCATGCAGCGCTGAATACACACACACACACACACACACGCCCACGCAACAGCCAAAACTTGAACAATTCTATGACAACATCAGCAAAATCTGTGCCAAAAATGATGCGTGTGACGGCAGTGATGTAATCGAGCATTCGGTGTTTGACCCTGAGCTGTGGCCACACTTCATCCTGTTTAACACTGTATCAGAAGTCTGTTACCGGTTTTGTGTCATCATTGTTCGTTTCAAAACCTTGTGATTTCATTTAAACCAGCATGGAAATACTCTACTTCCCTTTCAGAGCTCGTATAAAGAAGTGAGGTTCTTCCCCAGCGTTGCTTTGTTTTCCTTTCATTTGTTTTCGTTTAATTGAGACACAAAGTTACCTCACCTTGACTTCTTTTCTAAAACGCATACACTACGGTTAAAAAATGTGGGGTCAGTCAGATATTTAATGGTTTTAAAGATGTTTCCATGAAGGCTGCACTTATTAGATTAAAAATCCAGAAAAAACGGTAATATTGTGAAATATTATTTCAATTTAAAATAAGTGTTTTCTGTGTGAATATATTTGAAAATTTAATTTATTCGTGTGATACAAAGCATCATTACTCCAGTGTCACATGATCCTTTCAGAAATCATTCTAATATGATGATGTTTTATTATCAGTATTGGAAACAGTTGTGCAGACAAAAACTATTTTGTGATATAATCTTGTTATATTTGAGAAAGGAGATTACTTGTATATGGGGAAACGAGACGGAGGGATGTAATTGTGTGCGCTAGATTCGGTTTTAAACCCAACAAAAGATAACGTGTGTGTCCGTTGACAAGGCCTTCTATTGTCTCGGAGTAGGAAAAGCCCTCGTCCCACGTGGAGTCTGCTTTCTTGGAGCCGAAGGTTTGTGTCTTCAGACGTCCCACCAGTGCAGCCCACCGGCCTGAAACAAAACACAAGACGGTCATGTGACCGGGGCAGCTTTACTGATTGAGTTTTATGCTGAGACTGGCATTCGCAGATTAACCGAGATTGTGTTGTTCAATACACGTCTGCTCAGTGTTGAACTAGAGATTTTAGTGTTGTCTCTAATCAGCGGGCTAATGTTTAGTTCGGACGCAGCTGTCACTTTGACCCTGTCCTAAAAGAAATAATGTGAATGCGTCGATCGGGGAACTCTAGTTGTGTCTTCTGGTGCGCTGCAAAGATACTTAACTTTGACACTCCAAGCGTCTGGGTTTTAATTAAAACGTATTGTTTGCTTTTTACGGCGAGTGTCAGATTCCACAGAGCTGTAGTGTTTGTGGGCAGCCGGCGCAGTTTAACGGGCCTGGAGACATAGTTTACCCACGTGTGCCAATTCTGGGTTAATGAACTGCTCAAAACAACCATTGTCAACACATTGCTACAACGGCCATTGAGCATGTCGGGTCATTACGGAGCGGTGTGTTTATTAAGCTGCTCACTGGCTCGGTTTTATTGTTTGAGAGACGTGGACTGAGTTTTATATTAAGAACTTTGGCCACAGTTAACGGTGTCGTTTTTGTCCTTATAAAGACTTGTTTAAATATTTAGCGTGAGGAATGAGTCGTGTGTTTAAAAGGTTTTTACATGTATTCATGTATTTACTTTTAGGGACTGTATTTTTGAGCAAATAGCCTTTGTCGCAATGTAGATGCAGGATGTTCAGTGTAGTCTGAAATATAAATGACCAATGGTGAATATGACAATATTTATGTTTTTTCCAATTAACAATAAAAACGCAGTTAACAGCGAATACTATTAAAACTTAAACAAACGTACATTTTAGTGAACATGATATAAATGGACAAGTGTTTACAGATAATTCAATGAAAAAGCTTAATTTTTAACATTTTTTTTATTTTATTCATATTTTTATTTAAGTCTTATTATTTAATTTTATTCGTCATATAGTATATTACCCATTTCTTGGAAATATAATGAAAAAAACCTTCAGAAATCCCATCAGGTTTCTGCTAGTGTTTGAAAGCGCTTATATTTTTGTATTAAATGTAATATATTTTTATCAATATTTTTTTCCCTGTATTTTTTTCTTTCCGAATTTGATATGCATCATTACACAATCGATCCAACACATTATTGTTTTTCATAGTGAAGTATTCAACAATTATTTTATTTCACCAGATTTACAATAAATAGAGTATTTCCCACTTATGTTTTACTAAAACCTTTCATTTTTGTTTGCTGTTAAAGTACACCATTTCTGTGCCACTAGTTTTTCAAATTTCCCAAAAACAATAGTTTGATGTTTTTCCACAATCATTGGTTTGATAGACAGATTTTCCACCTAAAACACACGTCATTGTTGAAAGCGATGCAGTGTATTCAGAGTTTTCAAAGAAATCAATCTATAAATAGTTAAAACACACATGATCTTCGTTACTTCACAGACACAAACATCTTTTTCTTTAGCTATGCTTCCTAGAAAAGTCCCGTCTGTGTTGCATAAACGCGTGAAGGCCCTAGACATCCGTTCATTTACTTCTGTGTACAGACGTGGATGTATTTGATTCTTATTTGATTTCTTTGTGGTGTGAGATGTTCGGGAAAAGAACATGCAAATAGATTTCCACCGCCACGGCTAGTTTGTTCATTTGTTTATAGATTTAATGCAAGTTCCTCTTCATAAAGGCCCCGTCCTTTAGATTAGTCAGCAGCTTCTACTGTAGCTGGATTTTGCATGAGTCAAATCAATGGCTTTTTGTAATGCATGCTATTTAAGAGCTGTCTAGATAAACTAATTACCACCTTAAATCACTAATCTTTCACCTGAGAGCTTAGCGGGGAACTTAACCCCTTTTAACTTTCAGTTTTGGGTATTTTTGTTGTCCATTATTATATATATTGTGCACCTACTACTAGAACTGGATTTTGAAGTGTACAGTGAAATATTGTTTGATCATGCTAATTTTTATTAAATCAAGACTTGTGTTTGAGTTGTAGAATAGAAGATTAACTAGATGAGTAAGTCTGTAAACAAACTTTGATTTTAGCTAGACAACTCCTTGAGTGAAAGTTTAAAGACACTATAAGACAATAAAATATTATTAAAATGTTCTAACACATTGTTTTTAGCACGTAACAAGCACATTGGTAACGGTTTAGCATTTTGTTAAATTTAATTATCATGTTGCGACCTTGTTTTATCACTTTTTCTTAACACATTGCTTTCATGAATTAGCATGTTGCTTTCTACCATGCTTTACACTTTGTTGGCCTGCTGTACTGAGTGATTTACCACTTTGCTAGCGTGATTTAACAAGTTTACATGTTGCTAACCTGATTTTAGCACATTCTTAAAAACTTATTAGCATGTGGTTAAAAGTGTTTAAACAGTTTGCTATGTTTCAGCTGATTGCTAGTATGTTTAAACATGCTGCTTCCATAATTTAGCACTTTTTAGCATGGTGCTAACATATTGCTTGCGTATTTTAACACATTGCTTTTATGAATTAGCATGTTGCTACCATGATAGCCTGCTGTACTGTTGCAAGCATGACTTAGCCTACCACTTTGCTAGCATGATTTTACAAGTTATTAACATGTTAAACGTGTTCCTAGCATGATTGGAAACACATTGACATTTTAACGTGTTTCTAGCATGACTTAACCTCACTGTTAACATGAACTAGCATGCGGTTACCATGTTTAACGTTTTGCTAGAATGTTTAGCATGTTGCTAACATGTTTTAGCTAGCATATTCTAAGTTCACAGCAACATAATGTTTTAACATGTTGATTAAGCACATTTTTAGCATGTTTTGCATTTTGTTAACATGTTAGCATGTTTTTGCAGCTAATGTGTTTTAAGCTAATTTGCAAATCAAACAAAAAGATAATCAAAAATATTCCAAACGAATAACAAAGAATGCTGTATGAAGTGTGTTTTAACATACTGCTACATTAGCATGCTGTTAGCATGATTTAAGTTAGCATTTTTAGCGTGTCTTAGCACATGTTGTGTTATGTTTTTATTCACGCGAGCAGTGTGGAAAAACATCTTGTGAGTAACACAATGCTAGTTTTCGCTTTGTATTTGGTGCTTGCACCTTGAAAACTGTTTAATAATTCAGTCTCAGACACCAACATCATAAAAACTGTTTAATGTAGAACGGTTCAGGTCTAGATTAGCATGACTAGCATGTAAATAGCTTGAATTCGGTCTTGATATTGCAGGGTAAGATTGTGATTGATCTCTGTGTTTCTCCCGCAGGTGTATCGCGGGTCCATGTGCCTCCATCCTTCAGATCCAGACGGAGTTGAGTCGGAGAGCTCAGCCCAACGCCGTCTTGGAGAAAGTGTTTACATCCATCACAAAGGTATGCTGAAGCAGCGTAATGGAAAATAAAGCTATGATAAGCCATGAGAGGGAGAGAGATGTTGACCAAAGCTGAGGCTCAGTGTGAAGAGAAATAAGATTAAAATACAATCAAAACATTTCTCAGACCCATTTTTAGACTTTTTTCAGTACTGGTTTTTCTCTTGTGTGAACCTGTTGCTCTTCTGCTGTCACTGTGTGTTTTATGAGGCCATCAGAGAGATATCTTCAACTTTAGTCTAGAAACCGACAATAAATAAACCTCGGGCAGGTTTAACATTAGCAGACTGATGAATAGAGTTGTAACTTTGCCTTTACAATCACCAGTGACTTCAAAGAGCGCTGCTGTAAAGTGTCTTTATCAGCTCTGAAGCTGGTGCTCTAAACTTATAACCTTTGGAAGAAAGCTGTCAATCTGTGCTCTCATTTCTCCTTTTATTGGTTATTCTCTAGCTCTTTCTTGAACTTCGGGCATTGCTGTGCCTTTTATGCATCATGTTAAGATGATTTATGTTCCAGGGTTTGATTTTTATTTTGTTTTTGTTAAGTGGAATTTATATACCTTTGTTCATTTTGTACTCCAACGCATGATTTTGTTAAATTTATTTATTTTATGAACACTTAAATTTTATTTACTTCTTTTCCAGACCCAGACTTTAAAGATTAGTGTAAAAATGTACATTTAAAATTATCATAATAAAAAAAGTTCAATTATTTATTGTGTGATCTATAAACTTTTTTACATTAAGTTTAATGCAATTAATGTTCCAGGGTTTAATTTTCTTTTCTTGTTTTTGTTAAAACATTTAATAAAAAAATTATATATATATATAAAATAATTTACATTAAAAACGATCATAATAAAAAAGTTTAATTAAATTTATTATTTATTTTGTGATCTATAAACTTTGTGTTCCATTAACTTTTGCAATTAATGTTCCACGGTTTAATTTTTGTTTCTTTTTTTTTTTGTTAAAAAATTTATTTAAAAAAATTATATATATATATAATAAAAAAATAATTTACATTTAAAACGATCATAATAAAAAAAGTTACATTTAATTTATTATTTACTGTGTGATTCAATAAACTTTTTTACATTAAATTTAATGCAATTAATGTTTTCTTTTCTTTTTTTGTTGTTAAAACATTTAATAAAAAATTATATTAATATATATAATAATTTACGTTTAAAACGACCATAATAAAAAAAGTTAAATTAAATTTATTATTTATTGTGTGAACATTTCAGAATTAATTTATTTTTGTCTTTTACCAAGACTGTGACGCTTACAGTGTAGAAATCTCTAAGAAAAATGTTTAAAATTTAATACCGTTATAAAAAAAAGTGAAATAAATGTCACTATTTCAGAATTAAATGTACATTTTGCATATATTTTTAATAGTGCTGCTGTCAAACAATTAATCGCATCCAAATACACACACATTATTCAAACAAAAACTTTTATTTTGGGTGCAATTAATTGGCAGCACTCAATTTTTAAACAAACAAATTATGCAGGTTATAATTTTCGCAACAAGAATTAATTACATTTAGTTAGTTTATTTTTTTGTTGGTATACAAAAGTGCAAGTGAAGTAAACGTAAAAGAAGTAGAATTTAAGATAACCTTGAGTTTAGCGCAACGACATGAGCGTTATCACGTTATGGGTGTCCTGAGTGTGTGTGTGTGTGTGTGTGTGTGTGTGTGTGTATATACAGGACAAATAAATAAAAAGCCAGCAAGAATTTATTCCTAACTTAATTCTCCAGTACAATGAAGGATACTTTAAGATAAGATTACGTTCACTCAGCTTTGTCTTGTTTATGTCAGTGCCCAGACTCGAGGCACTTAGAGGGTCTGTCTAAGCAGCTGGACTGGGACGTGAGGAAGGTCCAGAGATGGTTTCGACACCGGCGGAACCAGGACAAACCCAGCACAAGAACCAAGTTCTGCGAGAGCATGTACGTTTGACACCTTTTTGCTTTGAATTATATGAAATGTCAGTGGTTCCATTGCCAGGGAAACAGTGGGCTGTGGGCGGAGTCACGTTCTCCATTGGTCGGTTTACCTGTCAATCACAGTTTCACTGGAAGCGCTCTATATTGGCCGTGAAAATATAAAAGCATGTTGATGCTGGAGGAGCGGGTTGTTGTGCTTGGCATGGGAAACTATTACACATCACGGTCATATGTTTTGGAAACAGAGCAGTGTGGGGTCTTTCCTGATATAGCCACATCAGACTCATCTGTCATCAAACAAAAGATCCGGCCTCGTTCTCTGTGATTGAGTCGTGACACAAGGGCCTCTGGCTGCCATGTTTCCCAACACATGGGATCGTGTTCAGTGTGGTTTGTCTCGTATACAGCCGTGTGTTTGAGTTTGTGGTTTGTTTTCTCTGCAGGTGGAGGTTTACATTCTATCTGTGTATATTTACGTATGGGATCCATTTCCTGTGGCAGGTGAGTGAAGCTGAAGGATGCAGATATCACCGTTTGGGCCATTTATTTATATTTTATTGTATTTTTTGTAATGTGTGTGTGTGTGTGTGTGTGTGTGTGTGTTCTAGTCGCCCTGGATGTGGGATACAAAACACTGCTGGTACAATTACCCTTATCAGGTAACGCTTAAAATGTTGTCCTTTTCTGATGTGGTTTCAAATTAAACCATTACGTTTTAATTGTGCGAACAATACACAATATCGGAGCATGTAAAGAAAATGCAAAGAACATAAGCTTTTCTGAAATCAAAAAGGAAGTCAAGTACATTGGCATAAAAAAAACAACAATTTCACATTTTGTATTTTATGCATATTTTAAACACATTGTTTTGTACGTTAAAAAAATCAGGAATTAGGGAGTAAATGTTTTTTAATCATTATTTGTTTCATTAAATTTCATATTCATTTTATTTTAGCATAATGAAATAATTAAGTAAATAAATATTACACATTTTTTCTATAATTTTCTAGTGTTTTGGGTATTTAAAAAGTTTATTATAAATAAAATGAATTATGAATTATTGTTCAAATTTATCAATAAAAAATCGTAAAGATCTTAAAATGGTTGTCACTTCGTGCATTAACTGAAATGAAGTAATTTCAATTTTATGCTTATGGAGTAAATGCATGAGTAAAATAAAATATACAGTTATTTATTTAACTCTTTTATTTATTTGCATTTAGAAAATGTGTGTTATTTTAGTATCATTAATATACTAGTATTTAGTATTAGTATGTGTTTATCGTATTAGCATTTATTAATGTTAGGGTTTTCATATTTTCATTTTAATTTGTTGTGTTTTGTCACTTTTATAAGTTCATCAAGTGACTTCATTTTATTATTATAATTATTTTATTATTAATTTAGTATAATAATAAATATAATATAGTAATTGAATTCTGGCCAACTTACCTAAAAACACAATATATACATATGTTTTAGATTTTTAATTATACACAGATTATTAAATATGCATTTATTTTTATTTAATTATATTTTATTTAATATTTAATTTATTATAATATATTTATATTATAACTTTAAAAATGAGGATTTGGAGAGTACATTTTTAGTTTTAAAATTTGAATTATATTATATTTTAATAATAATTCTATTTTAATAATAACAAAAACTACACTGAGTAAATGTTTTACCAACCAAAACAAATTAAGAAATTTTAATAAAATAAAAAGCTTTTTGCATGATTTATATCAATAACCAGTTTTTAAACATGTATGAATGTAAACAATCTCACTGTATTTTTCCAAATGCATTTTTAATGAATATTAATTTGCTTTATTTATTTATTTAATTTATTTGTTTTTATTTTATAGGCTGCAAAGTTAGCCAACTATGCCAAATACCAGCGTTCCCCCCGTTATTTTATTGTATTTATCAGCTGGCATGTTTCCTCAGATGTGGTTTCTACTCTGTAATCTTTTGTGTGTGTGTGTCATAGGTGCTGACCACAGGCCTGTATTATTATTATATAACAGAACTGGCCTTCTACTGGTCGCTCATGTTCTCACAGTTCACAGACATCAAAAGAAAGGTGAGCGTTTCTCAATCAAATCCCCTTTCTATTGTGTTCTGCACCTTTAACTCACTCCTCTCCTCTCTCGACTTCTCACCACATCAGACTTTATATATATATATATATGTATACACACATCAACTCTCAAGGTGAAAATACTGCTCTTTTACACGCTTCACAAAGCACAGTTCTCCACAGCTCTGTCATGTGACCCAATTGAAAACCACTCAAGAGCGGTGCGTCAGAATGAACTGAGCAGCTGTCAGCCGCACATGGCTTGTGTTTCTCTGTTTCTGGCGAGCGTCTTCTGGGTGCGGCCGGTCTATTTGTTTAAGAGCCGTGGTCATTATGAGCTCAGAGCTGTGTTTGATTGTAACAGAGAGATTTTGTTCCTCTTTAAACAATCTGAAGGGAAAAGTTAGAAATCTGAGTTGGGTTTTGTGCGCCGGGGTTTGATTTGCATCATATTTCCATGCGTTTAACATGTTTCTGGCGTATTTCTGCAGGATTTCCTGATCATGTTCGTGCATCATCTGGCCACCATCAGCCTGATCAGCTTCTCGTATGTAAATAACATGTTGCGCGTGGGCAGTCTGGTCATGTGCGTTCACGACGCTTCCGACTTTCTGCTGGAGGTGAGAGCGCCTGAGGGTCCACGGCATGTTATTATCAGACATATTCATCAGCCAGCATTGAACTGAGGAGCCATGGCAAAGTTTCTACAAAATAAAGTAGTTTTTTTTTACTCCATACGTGAATAATTGCTTTATAAATAAACGTTTGTCTAGATTTTGAGGTAAAATTGCACTTAAATTATTATATATAAAATACATATGCATGCATATATTTTTTTTTATATATAATTTAAAATATAATTTGTTATATATATATATATATATATATATATATATATAAACACATACATATTCATATATATTAATATATATATTAATATATTAATATAAATGTGTATATATAGTTTTTCAGAAATACAGTATATACGTGTGTGTGTGTTTATATATATATACATAATAAATATACACAGTACACACACGTAAACAAAAGCTTGTTTTAGATACAAATAATTTCAAACCACTTTTTATTGTTATTTTTATTGTAGACAGATTCCAAATATTTGTATTAATATTTAAAAAATTTGCATTTTAATTAGTACTTTTTAGTAACCTTAATATGCTTTATTAATATTTAGAATCTTTTACACTTTCTGTTGTCATTTTTTTATTTTAAAGTCATTTTCTTGTGTGTTTTTGTCATTCCTTTTTATTATTTATTTTTATATCTGTTTAGTAAATACTTAATTTTAATATTTTAATAATAATAACAACTAAATAATTATATTTTAATAATAATAACAAAAACTACACTGAATAAATGTTTTAAGAAATTTTAATTTAAAAAAAAATTGTTGCATGATTTATATTAATAACCAGTATTTAAACGTTGTAAACATGCAAACACTGTATTTTTCCAAATGCATTTTAAATGAATATTCATTTGCTTTATTTATTAATTTATCGAACTTCTTCGTTTTTCATCTCATAGGCTGCAAAGTTAGCAAACTATGCCAAATACCAGCGTGTATGTGACTTCTTGTTTGTGGTGTTCGGGATGATCTTCTTCGGGACAAGATTAATCATTTTCCCCTTCTGGTCAGTATCACTCTGTGTGTGTGTGTGATCATTTAATACACCAATTAAGTGTGTTTGAGAGGCACTGATGGTCTCCTGCAGAGAGAAACCCGAGCAGCTGGATTCAGTGTCTGGGTATTGGTATCATGATGACCTCCAGCACAGACTCCTTCAGCAGGACATTACATGAAGACATCACTCTATACTAGACGTCTTAAAGATACTGTTTGATAAAGCGCTCAATTCCAGTCCTCGACTCTGATTGGTCAGCAGCTGTTTTATTCCGATACAGCAGGGCTATGTCTCGCGGATACAATCAATCAATAATATCGCTTCAAAGCTGTTCCATGCGTCACATATTTCAGCAAAATCCACTGTTTATTATTTATGTAATGAATTATGAGTGAAGGGTTTGCAGTGACTCGTGTCTAACAACGCCCTTCAGCCAGGATTCATTCACAACACCGCAGACTGTTGCTTATATCACTTTACCTTGTACGCAATATTACTTTTAAATGCATATTAATATTAATGTGGTGTTTATATTATTAATGCTGAAATGAGTATCAAAAGTGCTGAAAGTGTCAAGCATTTTAAAAATAAATTAAAATGTCCAAATTAAAGATCATCTGAAATTAAATAATAGTAAATGAATAAATTATTTTTTTGCATTCCTGTATAATATTAATTATTATCATTATCACAATTATTATCACACACACACATTTAAATAAGAATAATACAATCAGCGTAAAATAAAAAAACCTCATTATATATTTTATTTATTTAATATTATTACTTATTCAAATATTTTTAATCAATCATTAATTGATTACATTAATTTGTTGTTTTGATTTAAAAAAACTAATATTAATGTCATTGGAATGCTTATGTTATAAAATATACACTCCACAGATATTGTTTTGAACATGATCATTTATCTATCTATATAGATGGATCGATAAATGAAGTGGCATTTTTGTTTTCTTGATCAACTTTGGATGTAAACGTAGATATAGTTAATGCTTTTAAATATGTTTAAAAATAGATAATATGACAACACATTTTTGTGGTACCCACTGTCATTATTACGTACACATTTTAAGTTAATATATAATACATATCAGTAAGATACAAAATAGTAAATCAGATGAGATATCACTGATGGTGCGTTCACACCGGATGCGAATGAATCGTTAAGCGCGAGTGATTTACATGTTAAGTCAATGCAAACACGCGATTAGACATTACGCCTTGCGATTCGTGCGAATTGAGCGTTTCGCGCGCGATTCATGCAAATCGCAACACATTTTTGTGGTACTCGCTGTCATTATTACGTACACATTTTAAGTTAATGTATAATACATATCAGTAAGATACAAAATAGTAAATCAGATGAGATATCACTTATGATGCGTTCACACCGGATGTGAATGAATCGTTAAGCGCGGATGATTTACATGTTAAGTCAATGCAAACACGAGATTAGACATTACGCGTTGCGATTCGTCCGGATTGAGCGTTTCGTGTTGCGATTTGTCCGGATTGAGTGTTTCGCGCGCGATTCATGCAAATCGCAACACATTTTTGTGGTACCCACTGTCATTATTACGCACACATTTTAAGTTAATATATAATACATTTCAGTAAGATACAAAATAGTAAATCAGATGAGATATCACTGATGGTGCGTTCACACCGGATGCAAATGAAGCGTTAAGCGTGGGTGATTTACATGTTAAGTCAATGCAAACACGCGATTAGACATTATGCGTTGCAATTCGTGCGAATTGAGCGTTTCGTGCAAAACACTTCGTGTTGAAAAATCTGAACTTTGGTTAACGAGCCAAAAATTTTCGCCAATCGGGAGCGTGCTCTAGTAGTGACGTGATAACAAGCAAGTGATGACAGAATTTGGAAACGATGGAGGACAAAATCATCGTGGAGCTGTGCGATACATCTTCGTCCTTTAACAGGAATAAAAAGGAAATAAATACTAGATTCATTAAACCAAAGTTTGCCTATTAGATATACCCCAAACCAATTTTACCACCACGGAGACTGGAAGCGCCTGGTAGAAGCCCATGACACGAATTTGTGTTTGCTGTGAAGCGAAGTCGCTTGGGCGCCATCAGAAAGAGAGTCCTTATAAAAACATCACAATAATTCTCAAGTTATCAGAACCATTCCAATTCTTATGAAGCCAAACGCTGTGTTTTTGCAAGAAACAAATCCATCACTAAAACGTTTTAACTTCAAACTGTTGCTTCTGGCATGAACGTGACCCCATAATCCATCATAAAGCTTGTTCAGATGAGATGTGGTGTTCTGTTGTTGCAGGATTCTGAACACGACGCTCTTCGAGAGCTGGGACATCATCGGGCCGTACCCGTCCTGGTGGCTCTTTAACATTCTGCTGCTGGTGCTGCAGGTGCTGCACATCATCTGGTCCTACCTCATCGCCCGCATCGCCTTCAAAGCCATCATGAGGGGAAAGGTGCGCACAAACCAGCCATTAGCCACGTGTTCAGCACAACCCCGTTCATGATGTGTAGTTACACGCTTTTCCTCTCTTTTTATCTTTCTCTCCTGCAGAACTGGTTTGTCTTTCCCCTCTCTAGCTGCTGGAAGCCTGTCCCCGTCTTTCAGCTTCTTGTACTGATAGAAATCTTTTGCTCTTTCTCGCTCACTATAGAGTCTTTCTCTCTCTGTGTCTTCAGCTGTAAGTCTGCTTTACTTGACTTCCTGGTAGCGACCTGAATTAAACGTGTGCAAAAATGCAATTTTGCTCAACATTTACTGTCCCTCAGCCCTTTCAAGATGTAGAGGAGTTTGTGTTTTTATCAAATCAAGAGAAACGTATCGTTGCGTCAATTGCTCGCCAATGGATGTGAATGGGTGCCATCAGAATGAGAATCCAAACAGCGGATAAAAACACCACACACCAAAAATCCACACCATTGTGAAGTGAAAAGCTGCATTTTTATTAAAAAACAAAGCTCTCATTAAGACATTTTAACTTTAAACTGGCCAAAATACGACTCCGTAATCCATAATAACATCTCCTCCAGTGAAGAAAGTCATCTCGACTGAATCAGGAGCGAAGTTTGCATAGATCAAGCATTCTTTACAGTCTGAACTGTTGGGAAGATTTTGACGTGAGAAGACAACAGCAGATGGACTTTATTTGTTAGAGGAATTATGGAGTCATATTGTAGCCAAAAGCAACGATTTGAAATTAAACCTCTTAATGATTGATTTGTTACTTACAAACACACAGCTTTTGGCTTTTCAAGATGTTAATCCACTGAAGTGGCGTGGATGTTTTTATGAGCTGATACTGACGGCACCCATTCACTTCAATGGGTCCGTTGGTGAGCAAGGAGTGCAATGCTACATTTCTGCAGATCTGAAGAAGAAAACAAGCTCGTCCAGATCTTTGAGTGGAGATTTTTGACTTTTGAAGCACCCAAGCGCCCTCTAGTGGAAGGACGCCAACATTATCCAGCTAGAGTATTAGCATTTAATTAAAAACAGCCATTTGTATTGGTCTGCATTTACAACCGTTAAACAAATTAAAGTTATATGTATATACACTTTCTTTTTGTTTAAATGCTACACCAAAACCATACACCTAATACCCCAAATATCGTTCCAGGTGTCCAAAGATGACCGCAGTGACATCGAAAGCAGCTCGGAGGAAGAAACCGAAACAACACCCAAAGAGCGTCTCAAGACGACTTTATCCCGAGGCGAAAACGGCACCAACGGCCATTTTGGCTCCAAACCCTGGAGCCAGAACCACAACAGCTGGTGACACTCCCTTCATGTGGCGTTGCGCACAAAAACTAATTTCCCAGAAATATCGCGACAGGACTACTCCTCATCCCAGTACCTCACTCCAACACCAAAACAACCGGCAAAACACCAATGAAGCCACCCTGCTGTGGGACTTTGAGACTCTATGGGGCATCGTTCCGGTGACGATGGGACAGAACTGACAATATGGCCACTATGAGAAGCTTGTGAAAGAGAAAACGATTAAATTAGTGATATTTGCATTCCCTCGTTTCCTTTGTCTTGGGAGCTGAGAAGCGATTCTTCTCCGCGCTTCATGTTTTACTGAAGTCAGGGAAGAAGATTCTCTTCAGATTTTAATGGTCAGATGTACTTGAGTTTCGTTATGCAGTTGCTATCTTTTCGTTTTGGTTACTGATGTGTTTGTAATTTGTTTCCTGTGCTGTTTTCATTCCGCTTTTTTTTATTTTTGGAAACCAAATAAGGTTATTAAAATGAAAGCTGGGCCTTTGTCCTGTAATGAGTTGCTTTTTGATTAAATTAATTATGTGGGGAAAACAAAAAGTTAAGGCTTCCCACTGTTATAGTTTCAAGTCAGTTTTGAAATAATGTTCAAAGTGAATTTTTACAATGCAGAAAAATTGATGAAGAGCATTAAAAACACAATGCATCAATATCTAAATACCTAAAGCAAAACCAGTTGTTATGGTGAATAAAACTGTTATTTTGATATGATTTTAGTATTTTAAATTGGCTTTTATTTATATATATATTTTTTTTTTATATATAGTTTTATATTTTATATATTATATAACATTTTTAGATTTTTTAAATATATATTATATTTTATTATATAGTTTTAGTGATTTAATGTGATTTAGTTTACATTTATTTAATTTTAATTTTTAATTATTTAATTTATTTAATTCAGTACTGCTCATTTTAGACTTTGCCACGTTACCACAGCCATGTTTCTAAGTGGTTTCTTATTTTTAGGAAATTTTACAGCTGACAACAACTGAACCCTACAGACCTGTAAGACATGCACGAACACACACGATAGTAGATCATACAAGAAACATTTAATATATTACAACACATAAGATCTCACTGAAATCCACACAAAGGCAAGTAAACCCTTCGAGGGTGATGATGCAGGTGGGTTTCTGCTGGACCATATACTCGTATGACATGATCAGTGTCCTGTTAAGTGATTGTTTACAGCCCGTGTCATCAGTTTTTAATGGTTTCTGTAGCCGCGCTCTCATTCTCTGCCAGCTCCAGCTGTTTCTGCCTCTGCATGTATCGCTGAGCCCTCAGGACACACAGGTATCCGCCGTACACCGTCAACAGCATCATGGAGCCCGAGAAGAGCTTGTAACCCACATCAGCGATGCGCTTCCCGCTGAGCATGACGGATCTGTGGAGATAGCCCATACAGTGCATTACAGAGATATCTATGTGATGTCTGCATGTAGTCAGTTATACGGATTACAAGATGTTTATGATTTGCAATGCATGTAAAACTGACATCTGGAAGACGTCTGATCGAGTGATCTTTAACAGACTTATCTGGGCAGAAAGCACAGAACGTTGCCCTAATGTTCTTATATGGTTGTCATTTGGTTATTTTGGGGGGAACCAAATAAGAAGGTTCTGATAACGTTACTAAAAAATTAAGTTGTGTCTTCAAAGGCTGGGTAAGCAAAAACAAACCTTTATGAGAACCCAAAACTAACATTCCCAGAACAAACAATGCATGCATGCACAATATGACAGAAAAAGATAATATCTGAAATATCATATGTGTTAAAAAACACATAGTGCCACAGTTTTACTACAGACAAACTCTAATAGTATAGATTCGTGCTGTAGATTTTAAATCAATTGCCAAATTCAATAACGACTACATCTTTTATGCAAACTCTTTCTTTCTCTTCGGCACCTCAGCGTGGGTTTGCGTCGTCTAAAGCACAATGCGTTTGTTTTCCACCCAAAAAGTCAAAAAGCAAGCTATAGTCAGCTTTCTTCTACATAAATGCCGTTTATTTTCCCGAATATACATAAAATATGCCAAATGTGGAGTCTTACCTGGTATAACTGCAATTCAGATTATGAGGAAATGCAGTTCTGTTCTCAATGTCAGGCAAATGGTGCGCATGCGCAGTTACTTTCATAACTGTATGGCGCAACAGAAGGGACAAATGTAGTAAATACCTTTCTCTCGTAACTGTCATGTAAGTCTATAAACGCTATAAACTCCATCATCTTAAAGGTAATTTTTTACAGCAATAAACTACATTATCTGACTTTTAACTTTATAGTGACTGGCTTTAATGTATGTGTTCTATCCTAAACTAAGAACTGGGTTTTATGGCAACGCGCGCCGTCAGGAATTATTTTGTTGTTGGACAGACATGGAGACTCACGGTGCCCATGTGAATGAAGAGGAAAACGAGGATCCAGGAGCTGCTCCTTATGGAAACTTCATTAATTATTACGCCTTCAATCCACCAGAGAACCGCCTGAGTTTGATACCGGAAACACTTCTGGAAAACATCGGCCTCGGCTCTGAACGCGTTTTAATGCTGGACGTGGGATGTAATTCAGGGGTAAAACATTTTATTTAGCGTTTAAATCATGTTATACTTTTTATATTAAGCTTTTTAAATTATTATTGTTATTATTTTATCTTTTATCTATGATGTGGTTATTTGTAAACGCAACTTGCATTCAGATTTTGATATTCTCTAAACTGTTTTTTATTTTATTGAATCCTTAACCGCTCATTTCAATAATTAGGATGTAAAATCAGTATAAAACCTTGTGTAAATTATGGGAATTTCTTTTTCTAGTTATGCTCAGCAGTAAATTATTTTTGGAAATGGCTGTTAGGCTTAAATAAGCAGATAAACACACACATATATCCTGACTTGATTGGTTTCAATATGGAAAATGTGATTCTTTTAATCACCAAACTGTTTATTACTCCCCTTGTTTGTCAGGACCTGTCTGTTGCTCTGTATAAGCATTTGTTGCACGAGGAGGCCCCTGGAAGTGACTTTTCTAAAAGAGAAGTGCATCTTCTTGGATTTGACCTGGACCAGGATTTAATTTTCCGGGCGCAGAACTCCAACCCCTTTCCTCAGAATATCCAGTTTATCCCCCTGGATATCACGGATGATGCAGAGAGCCGGACAGTGCTAGAGTCCTATCTGGGCAGGGTTGGCAGCCCTCGTTTCCAGCTGTGCACCTGTTTTGCGGTGACTATGTGGGTACACCTGAATCACGGAGACACAGCGTTTCGGTCTCTCCTCTCCAGACTGGCGTCTCTCTGTGAGTTTCTGCTCCTGGAGGCGCAGCCGTGGAAGTGTTACCGCTCTGCTGCGCGCCGGTTACGCAAACTTGGGCGAAGTGACTTTGACCACTTTAAGACCCTTGAGATTCGAGGGGACATGGCGGCGCATGCTAGAGAGCACTTGGAAAAGCAGTGCAGCATGGAGCTGGTGCAGAGTTTCGGTAACACAGCATGGGACAGAAGTCTTCTGCTCTTCAAAAGACGATGATTTAGAGCAAAACAGTCAGACAGATGTCTTAATCAATCTACAGCTGCCTGATCATGGATTGACACTCTAGTCTTGTAGATTGTGATTCTATTTAATAACCACAAGAGGGCACTAGAGATGTGTGCTTTACCATTTTTATTTTACATGTTTTTTAGTAACAGTATCTGACAGATACAAGACATTTTTAGTTCATCGTTATTGGTAATAATAAGAAAAATATGTTTGTCCTCTGTATTATCTTTATATTTCTAAACTATTGCAGACAGATGGATATAGGATTTTTTTTGTCCTTTTAGCACATACTCTTTTTTTTTTTTTTTTTTAATTTAATAAATGCTATACTCCACTATAATGTTTCTAATGTCTAGTTTATTTACTGTTTTCTTAAAGCGTTGCATATAAATAGAATTTAAACTGCTTTATAGACACAATATTAACTATATAGTAAGATCAGAAGAACAGCATTTAATTAAAATAAAAAATGTTTTGTAACAATATTAATGCTTATCGTTATTAAGAAGAAAAATAGGTTTATAAATTAGCTGTTGCAGACAGATGGATATAGTATTTTTTTTTTTTCTTTTAGCACATGCTCTCATTTTTTTTATTTGATGTAATAAATGCTATACTCCACTATAATGTTTCTAATTTTTAGTGTATTTACTGTTAAACCTTTTACAAATATTTGTAAAAGTAATGATTTTAAATACGTACATTCTGCTTACCAGTCCTGCAAGTACAGCAAAATTAATTCTTAAATATTTTTACTACTTAAAATCACTGTTTCCTATATATGTAATTTATTCCTGTGTTTTCAAATCTATTTTTTTAGCTGCTTCACTCCAGTCACATTATCCTTATGAAGTCATTCTAATATTCTGAATTGCGAAGAACAGCTTTTATAAATCTTTTGTAACATTATTAATGTCTTTATCGTCACTTTTGGTTAATTTACAGCATCCTTCCTTAAATAATAGGACTCTATAATTTCCTATGTACACTAAAATCGGCGCGCTTTTTCAGAATGAACGTCACAGAACTCTTTCCCGCGCTCTCGGTCAAATTCAAGTATTAACAGACAAAACGTAACGGTCTAACAAACGGTCTCGCTTTCTTATTATTTTTATTACTGATTATTTTTATACGTTAACGTTTCATTAAGGCACGCCAATTTAAACAAATCAAGTGAAATACCATAAATACATGAAACAAAGACATTTTAGACAAGGAGAGCTGCCTACGAAATTGTTAAGCTTTTTGGTAAGATAAAATATAATTCCCTTAATTATAGTTAAGCTTTATAGAGTTTGTAAATGTAAAGTCATTTGGAGCATTTGAGGTAATTAGAGTAAGTATTTGTGGTTCCAAGCTCTACAGGATGTGATTTTAAAGCCTGATTCAAGGTAATGTTAAACCTCTTTAGACATAAACAGCTCCTGTCTTCCTCAAAATTACTCTAATTTTCATAATTACGAGGATCACAGTAGAAACTGAAACCGTTTCTGTTGAAATACAGAAATTATTCCCAAGGCTGTTGTTGGTGTTTGTGTGAGTTTCTGAAGCTTCGAGCTATTGAGAACATGGGAGCATCGAGGAAAATGAAGAATATCATCATATCATATCGTGTTTTATGGTCACAGAGTCCACATGGACTGTCCTATGTGTTTGCCTGAAGCCAGATAATCAATCGTTTGGTTACGTTTGAACAGGTTTTACAGGAAGAAATACTCAAATTGCACTGATGAGAACATGTTCACTTTGGCCTTCTAATTTCTCTCTTGTTATACAAGGTAGGTTTTTATTTCTTCTGGTTTGTGTTCTTGACACTAACCAATCTTACATTAGGTCTTTGTTCACACCACACACATTTATGATTTCCTTTTCAGGACTGTCTGCGCTGTCATGTTGTTTAACTGGTGAAATCTGACCTGTTTGTTGAGATGGTGCAGCTATACAGGATATACTGATGTTGCTTACACATGGTGTCCAAAACAGTGCAGTCAAACCATTAATCATGCACCAAAAATACTTGTTTTTGTTTACATAATACGTGCACTGTGTATATTTATTATGTATATAATACACACACATGCAGTATATATTTTGAAATAGTTTACATGTATTTGTCTGTATGTATAATTTACATTATATTGTTAATATACACGCATACCATATTTGTTCTGAAATATGTACATGTGTATTTATATATACATATTAAATATACACAGTACACACACATTTTATTAAAGCATAAAAGTTTATTTTGGATGTGATCATTCATGATTAAATTATCAAAGTAAATTATCAAATGCGACTGAAGGAACAAAAAAAATTATTTTCAAAAGCATTGATTGTATTGCACTCATGCGCCGTGTTTTTCCCTTTTCAGAAATAAAAAATAATAATAATTCTGTAGAATAAATCATTCCATATATTCATTTAATTGGTGAGTATATTTATATTGAATCATTTAAATGAAACACAATGTCTTTGTTCTTTAAGAAAATTAATTTCGGATTCTTCTCGTTGATTCAAAGACAGTCAAAAACGAAAACTACATCTATATTTAATGTTAACTGTAGGTATAGTATAGCTTTTTTTAATGATGATTAACACTTCAGTGAGTGCTGAATCTGGTGTTGTTTCTGGTTTCAGTAGTCTTGATCAGGATTTTAGGGGATGGAGAGCTGTTCTGCTGAAAACCATTCATCCCTCTGGAACCTGTAAAGAAACGCAGCCATTCGATTAAGCACTGAAAACAAAACGTTTTCAGATTGTGTATGACGATCACATTATATGTCTGGTAATAAACTTAACATGAAATGGGATTTGTGACCCATTTTTCTTTTGTAACGTGATGTTGAATGTCCTCTTTCAGACAAACTGTGAGCCAGGCTTGGATTTCGACATGGACAATTGTTTGGAAGTGGCTGTTTCATAAAGAAATAGACCAGCGGCAAATACTTTTGAGAAGCCTTTTGACTAAGACGTGTCAAAAAATTCAAGAGCATCTCCATTGGTAATATTGTTTTTTTTTAAATGAAAACAAAACCAGAACCCTCTCTAGAGGGAAAGATCGTACTGTACAATGCCATGGGCAGTGTCATGTAGAAGTGCTTGCATAACGTGGCCATTGTTGTAACAAATAACAGTCCATTTACACTTACTGTAGTTGGGAACAGCTTGAATGTTTACAATGGGCTGCTGTCCAATTCTGTTAGATGTAAGAAAAAATGAGATGGTCAATATTTATCAATGCTAACATTTCAGTTCCACCCCTCTTATACACTGTGCTAATGTAGGACTCGTGGCATTACCTGTCCTCCTCGCCTTCCAGGAGCTTCCTGTAGGTAGCGATCTCAATGTCCAGCGCCAACTTGACATTCATGAGCTCCTGGTACTCGCGGAGCTGGCGGGCCATGTCCTGCTTGGCTCTCTGAAGCGCCTCCTCCAAGTCCTTAATACGGCCTTTGGCCTCCTTCACAGTCATCTCGCCACGATCCTCTGCTTCCGCTATTTGGTTCTCCAGGTTAGCGCGCTAAATCAATCGTAGTGTCGAAAGTTAGCGACCGCCGTGGGTTTATGGTAAAGCAAAGGATTATGTAGCACATTCCTGACCTGAGACTTTATGACCTCGATCTCACTCTGCAGACGGCTGATCATGCGGTTGATTTCTGCGATCTCTCCTTTAGTGTTGCGCAGTTCGTCGTTGTACTGAATGGCTTGGGAAGCCATTTGATCGAACTGACCAGAACGAGATGAGACACAAATGACCAAAATGAAATATGTTAATGAAGTTCTGAGGAACAATGCCTCAAGTTAACTGCTGGGTTTTATTGGGAACAATTTCTCATTTTGAAGGAAAATTTAACATTTATTCTTCCGAAACGACTTTATAAGCTGGTCCCACCCATTATTTTATGTCACTGAATTTCCTTCAAAATAAGCATTGACCTGGCAACAAATTTAATAAACAATAAGGCTTGTATTTTGTATCTACCTTGGACTTGTACCAGGATTCAGCCTCTTCACGGCTCCTGGCTGCGATCTCCTCGTACTGAGCCTTGACTTCGGCCACGATATGATCCATGTTGAGGTTTCGGGAGTTGTCCATTTGCACAACAACGGACGTGTCTTTAATGCTGGACTGCAGCTCGCGCAATTCCTTTCCAAAGAGATGAAGCAAGCTTATGTTAGGGCTGGGTAATATATCGCCCAATATATTCATGTGTATCTCGTCAGTAAAGCCGGTTCTTTAAATCTCAATTACCTGTTTTCAAATGGAGCAGCAGTTAATACACAGAGCCGTAGATCACTGACAAGCTACGCAATATCACAAACGAATCACCTGCAAAATTGAACGTGATATTGCATAGCTTGTCAGTGCAATATAATGCCCACCCCTTATTTATATGTAGTTTAGCTGTGTGGAATCTACTGTAAACACTGTATGTTTGCAAGATTTTTATTTTAATCCAACCAATAGCTGGTTTATGGCTGGTTTGTGCATATGCATTACCTCATCATAGATGGTCCTCAGAAAGTTGATCTCATCAGTCAGGGCACCCACTTTGTCCTCCAAATCAGCTTTCACCAGATACGCAGAGTCTACGTCCTGTGGGACACACAGTAATCCATTTTTTCTTTCCTCAGTTGCAACCTTGAATAACTTGTATCTCTTCTTTGGGCATTGTACAACAAACCTCCCCCCACATGCACCAGAAAAGACTAATTTCAAAACATCAAAACCTACATCTTGTAGATCTTTACTATGCAACTTTGACTTCCTGGTGCTCTCAGTTGGTAGGCCATTGAAAACAGATCTCCTCTAGTGTATAAATAATGCCACGTCCCCACCCAGGCTTTTGTCAGCAGTGATCTGATCCCTTCAGGCTTAACTCCCTTCAGGCTTGGAGCTCTTTACCCCTCCCAAACATTTCATTGTTCTCTCTCCTGAGCTGCTTTTATTCGACGTGTTGTGAAAGTTTAACTTTCCCTGGTCCTGAAAAAAATCCAGCTTTTCATCCGGTAACCTGCCCTAACCCCGCATTACAGTGAGGTCATACCAATTGGTTTGTGTTTCATAATGTGTAAAAATACTATTTTTGCCCACTGACGTAGTCATCTAGGTATCCCACCTTTTTCAGAATCACAAAGTCGTTCTCCAGGTTGTTCCTTTTGTTGATCTCATCTTCGTATCTGAATCGAAAAAACAAAGTGGATATTTGTGTTTTGCTGATACCCAAACACGTTTAATGAGCTTTGTCAGTTCAAGGTTAGAATAAAATCATTAGCTGGTGTGGCTCCATAATTGGTATCTCATAATACAGGAGAGCCTCTGAGCTCAGTAAACAGTGGTGTTAGTATAATTAGCATATATCTATATACTTTACTTGTGTTTGAAGTCCTCCACCAGTCCCTGCATGTTCCTTAGCTCCCCGTCCAGCTTGGTCCTGTCATTGTTGACCACATCCATCTGTCTGCGCAAGTTGGCCATGTAAGCCTCAAACATGGGCTCAACGTTGGACCGGCCCGGGGTCTGGCCTTGCAGAAGCTCAAACTTGGTCTCCAGCATTTTATTTTGCTGCTCCAGGAAGCGCACCTGTAGAGTAACAATGAATAAATATTTATTTTTTAATCTATAATTTTTCAATAATTCAATGAATTGCGAGATATAAAGCTGCAATTACGAGAAAAAAAGAATTGTGGGATATAAACTCACATTTGCGACTTTATATCTTGCAATTGCGAGTTTGTATCATGCAGCTCTGAGAACAAATAGTGGCAATAACCTTTTTTTGTTTTTTATTCAGTGGCAGAAACTTTTTTTGGATCCACTTCAGATGTTGGCTACTGTAGAACTAAAGAAAAATTTGGGCTTTTGTCATCGATTGTCAAAAATGTATTTGGCTTTTAAGAGGTAATGCATAAATGTTTTATAAAAAAACATATTTAATATTTAATTAAATAATACATAAATTATTTATTTATATAATTATTCAGTTAACGTAATAAAAAATTTAGTGTCAATTTCAAGGTTTTTAATTTACATGGTTGGTACTAATTCAATGTTATACGAAACGTTATACGAACCTAGCTAAGCGAGGCAAATGTTAAATTCTCAGGATTTAAAGAATTGTGCTCAAAGTAATCATACTTTCTAAAGTATCCTGAAATATTGATGTAAAGATTGTCCCCTTAATTTTAAATCTACCATAAGGTAGGTTAACTAAACTGTTTGACTAATGCAATCCCTGTCATATTTCTTCAAGAACAAAGAAGTGCATTTTAAGAGCACTTCTTTGAGACTTGTTCAGTTCACTGCACATCCTGAATACCTGGCTGCTTTAATTGATGCCCACCCTGCCAGGATGGACTCATTAACGGAGCAACATGACTCTCCATTAGCTGAACGCTAACACTCCGGAGAGTAGTGGCTGACCTAGTTGGGTTCTTCGTAAATCCTTAATTTTAAGCACTTTAAAAGCCGACCCGAGCCCCGTGCTGGAGGACCCAGCCCTGCCCCGACCCACAACAGTGACTTGGTTGTACTTCAGGGAGATCGAAGTGTCGATTTCAGTCCAGCGGGCCCCTGGGATTTGGTTGCATTGTCCTCCGGCACACAAAAGCTTCCTTCATACTCACTGGGATAGTGCTGTCTTCAGTGGCTCGCTCAGATCTGACCTGCTTTTTATCAGGTTACAGGCTTCAGAGAAATGGGTCACGCTACAGAACTATCGGTTTCGTGCGACTCTACCAAAATCGCCTTTCCCTTAGAGGTTTGGGGATGTTGATCGTATTAAGACTTTATCGTCGCCATCAACACTAACATTCAAAGACCTTTACATTTTGGCTGAAGTTTACAGGATGTTCTCTGTGAGAAAGAAACCCAACTTTACCTTATCGATGAAGGTGGCGAAGCGGTTATTGAGCGACTTGATCTGATCCTTCTCCTGAGTGCGCACCATTTGGATGTTGGGGTCGATCTCCAAGTTGAGAGGCGCAAGCAGGCTCTTGTTGACGGAGACGCTGGTGATGGGAGGCCCCAGATAGGCCGAGCTGGTGCTAAAGCTCGGGGCAGATGCTCCCAAGGAGATCCCGCTCAAACTGCTGTAGCCGTAGCCTCCCATCTTCCCACTGCTCCTCACAGAGCTGCTGGAACTGATGCGCTTGCTTCGCAGACTCATAGTTAGACAGGAGAAACCGTGGGGAGAGCTGATGTTTCAGATGAGAACAGGTGGGCAGACCTGATTGAAACGAGTGTCTCTCTCTGTAGAGAGGCTGGGCTTTTAAAGTCTGACCAGGATGGGGTGGAGAGTTCCTATTGTGGGAAAACCTGTTTCAGATTGGACACACGTACACACTGTCTGCTTTATCTGAGCTCCGTGATGGGCAGTGAACACACGCTCACTCTCGAGGTCTCTATTACTGTTTCACCATGCTCATGTTGCATCTAAATGTTTAATGTGGCAGTGTAAGCAACATTCCCTTACTAGCTGCATTCTCTGTTGTAAAGTCATTTCACACAAAAGCAGTAAGCATTCTCTTCAAGTTGTTTAGTTTAGATGCTTTGCATAGCCAAATTTATTGGTGACTCTGGAGCACAAAACCAATCATAAGAGTACATTTTATAAAATTAAGCTGATTAAATAAACTTCCCATGGTTTGTTGGGATAGCACAATGTGCCCAAGACACAAATATTTGAAAATCAAAAATCAAGTGTACGGTAGGAAATTTAGAAAATGTCTTAATGGAACATATTTGCTTACTATCCTAATGTTTTTGGCAAAAATGGTAATTTTGACCCATACAGTGTATTGTTGGTTTCCTACATGCTACTTATTACTTTTGTGATTCAGGGTCACATCTGAGCTCTGAGTAAATACTACCTCTTTGCCATTATGCCAAGCATTGCAAAAAGCAAAAACAATCTATTTGCATCAAAATCATGCTGTTTTATTCTCCATCAGTTGTCAGGATGAGGAACACGTTAAGAGCTCCACCTACTTGTAAGACCTGGTTTTGCTTGCTTCATGTAAATTGTTTGAAAAATATTGCATTTGGTAAGTGTTGCCTTTGTAATTTTAATTATAGTTTAACATATATAATATATATAATATATATTTAATATATAATTTTAACCAGTCTATTTCCATCCAAATAAACCGAGCTGTTCTTCCCTCAAGCAGTCATGCTGAGAGCTCCACCTCCTGGTAAGTCTTCACGTTATTTTAATGTAAATAGGCAACTTGAGTATGCCAATTGAGACAAGTGTCTGTCTGTCGTTTTATTATTATTGTTATAATAATCATAGACGTGTTCAAATTGCCAAATGCAACTTATAAACCAAGGTAGGTGAAAGCAATATTAAACTTCAAACCCAAAAAATTACTGTAAAAAATTAATTATTATTGTAATATTGCAAAGTTAGAGTTCTGGTGGTAGGTTTATAAGTATTGTAAGTAGTTACAAAAAAAATTGTTTCTACACAATTTTATTCTGATATACGGCTAAATACCGCTACCATTGTTTAATTTGGGTGCATTTATGGTTAGGATTAGGGCTTGGCAGGGTAACTTGCAATTATGCATAATTAATTGTTATTACAGTAAATAGCTACATGTAACATGCGTAACAAGGACAATGTAAAATAAAGTGTTACCCTATTTTCTCTGTATTGTATTAGCAATATAATAAAAGGAAGTGCAAAAAAGGATTGAATTTTAATCTGAATATAAGCTATCTCAACGTTTAATTCATCTTTGGTCATTATTCTCAATCTAAAATATTTTTTTATTAATACAAATTGTTACAAGACCTTGTTTTTTTTTAATGTTACGTGTTCCTGGTATCAAGCCATCTCAGCTTTTAGGCTTGACTAGTAGCCTACAAATAGGAAGCAGGTAACTTTTTTTAAAATTCAGTCTTCTCCTTAGGGTTTCTCAAATTTAAACTGCGCAGTGCATTGGACCTCCAGGGCAAGACTAGATCTCATTACAATGAGCTGGCCATCATTACAGTGGTGAGATTTTTATTCAAGGTTCCTATTGTGCTTTGTCGGGCTACCTGGGGCCTGTACCATGAAGCCGGATTAGCTGGCTAGCCAGGTAAGTTTAGGATTAGTTTGCACCAATCCTGGGT
>JAUCNO010001722.1:7947-19713 GCA_032353835.1 Enteromius viviparus | reverse complement strand
CATGATGAACAGAATCTGATCTCCAGCACTGACTCTGAATGGAAATAACAAACAAACACAATAATTCATCTGAACTTATCCTGAGAGAAATAGGATCATGACCCTGCTGAGAGAAAAAGATAGGATCGGATTTAACGTCCCACCAACAGAATCCATCATATAGCCTACACACCATTAAACCCTCCATTAAAACCGTCACATCTTCTGTTGTGTTTTTCAGTAGAAGAGACGCGCTTCTCTCAGACACACAAGGTTAGTCGTGTGTTAACAAATGAAAAAGAAAATATTCAAACATTTAAAAATATATGTAGCTTAAAGAAAATCCGAATCCGGAAGTAAAGCACCTGGGCCCGGTTTTCAAAAGTTTTAATCCGGATAAAGGCCGAGCTGAGCATCAGCACTCACCTGATTTACACAGATTCATAAAATCCACCTCCTTTCTTCTATCAAACACTAATATTCCGTACAGAATCGATTCTAACTCTTTTAATAGAGACACTTCTTCTTTTCTTCTTCTTCTTTGGTGTTTATTTGCGGTTGGCAAACCAACTTGTAGGTGCACTACCGCCATCGACTGGACTGGAGTGTGACTACATGCTTAAAGGATTGACGTACTACGATAGATGTGTGAGAATTTTGAAAAATAAAAAAAGCACACACTTTCTAGATTCTTTTACTTAATTTTGTTTCTTTAATGAATTTAATAATGGTGTCATATATTGCTTTTTCCTTTAGTATACCTATTATAGAAAAGTATTTGCAATATAAGCAATAATAATGATCATAATGGAGATGTTATATAAGACATAATAAATAGATTAGTATGTTTGAATGATAGTAGAAATACTAGAATAGATTTGGTGCTATGTGCTATGTGCATTAAAATCCCCACACCAAATTATTTTTTGTTTCCCTGTCCAAGTTACCTTTTCTATCTCTTTATTTATTCTTCTACAAGGATTATAATAATTTATAGCTTGAATTTTTTGATTCCCAACATATATATCTACCATTACTAATTCATATTCCTCGATATCTTTAACGATTGATTATTGTAATTCATTCTTAATAAAAGTAATATCTGTTTATTTATTTTGTACAGTGTAAAAACCCTAATACAGTTTTAACATGATAATAAACATCTACTGTATGTGTTTCTGTTCAAACCTCTGATTTCTGTTTTCAGCTGCTGCGCCCTCTGCTGGACATCTTCATCAAGTTTTATAAATCAGTCATTAATATCAGAATCAGATCTTCTTTTAATGATTTTAATCAAACAGAAGGAAACATCTTCTCACAAAATAATATCCAGTTTTAATTCTATCATAATATTGTCATCAAACAAAAATCACAACCAATATGATTATTTTCTTAAAAACAATGTAATGAAGACTGGACATACGTTGTAGAGTAGGACTGATCTTCTGCATAATAAATCATATTAATCAATAATTTTTGAAAAAGTAATTACTTTCAGTTTAGAGGAAAATAAAAAGAAATAACACTTTACTTGAAGAGGTGTTCGTAAATCTGACATGTGACTTTTATAATCATGACAGGACATACATCATCAATATGAAAGAGGTTTAATGTATCATTCATGTCAAATTCAATTTGAACCACGGTGCTGAGGTCAAGAAAAGTATTCATGATGCTGAGGACCGATCAGCCCCACAGTGATCAGTAGTCCACCCTTTGGGGCATTTCTTTGAGCTCGCCTTGATGTGTGATTCTTTAACCTGTGACAATATTAATAAATATTATTGTAATATAACAATAAATTAATGCATAATTTAAAGCTTTTCCTTGCTTAAGCCAGAACTGTAAACCTAACTGCTCCTTCTAAAGTGCGTACTGTATTTTTGATCAAATTAATGTATTCATATATTAATTCTATTAAAAAACAAAAAACCCTTATTATTGCAAACTTTTGGCCCGATGTAATGTAATTGTTAGCTGATGTAATTTGTAACAAAAGGTACGGAGACATGCGGATCTATTCTAAGGGCTTTATTGAAAACATGGTCAAACAGGCGAGGTTGAGGCCTTAGCAAACAGGAGGCAAACACAAGACTAGTCCGGTAAGCAAGTAAGGATCTGTTGATAAAATGGGCCGAAAACAGAGCAATACATCAAAAAAAAAAAGGCAGGGGTCAGGTTACAGGTCAGAATCTCCTGGGCACCTACTGGTGGTTTTAATGTTACATTTAAAGTATATAATTGTAAATAATTTCAAATTTTCAATGTTTTATGAATCAAATATTAAAAAAATCATGTATTTTTGCATTCGTGTATTGAATTAAAATATGTAAACACATTTGAAAGTATTTTAAATTCTAGTACCCAAATTGTAACCAAATAATAGAACTAATACAGAGAACTTATATTGTCATACTAATAAAAGAATGTAGACAATTAATATACTGAATAAAATGCTATACCAGTTGAGGCCCTTGCCTGAATGCATGAATGAGTGCAGTAGTTCAGGCCTGGATGGCTGAGTATGGGCGTGCGTAGGGAAGATGACAGAACTCATGAATGGTAAATCATGGAAAGCAATTAATGCACTGATTTTATGAATGTAAATTATGGAAGCCTTTAAAAAGTGTTGTGACAGTTGACGCCTGGATGCGCGTGCGAAGATGGGGTAGATGGAAAGGTGACGTTTTCATGACCTGAGATTGGAAGCTCCATTGCCCAAGAACCAGGTGAAGGCCACCACCAAGGTCGTTTTAAGCAATTAAATCTTCATAGAACAAACGGAAAACCTTATGACGTAATGGCCAACTATAAAAGTCTATGGGGCAAAACTATGGGGAGGATGAGGAGATACTGGGCAATAGCCAACTGTGCAAATAAGGGGATAATCAGCCAAGGGTGGCGGACCAATCAACGCCATGGGAGGATGAAAGTATCATTCTTTTTTGAAAGAGTATAAAATGTACTGTATTCACAACCAAAGACCAGATGCAGTTTGATGGAGTGGCTGTTCTTCTCGGCTTTGTTACTTTAATAAGTCTTATTTCTTCAACATCTGAAACTCTGCTGTTTTAGCCTGATTGTCTGAACCGACTGACATTTAAAAAAACCGGTAGCAACCTCTTTAGGCCACGACAAAAGCCACTTCAGATGGCAAAAAATAAAAAAAGCTTTATGAAGGTAAAAATACCCGTAAAGGGTAGAAATCAATTTAACCTTGACTAATCTGTTGATTAGGGGGACCCTAAGAGCTTTGACATGATTCAAGCACTGCTAACATCACATTTAGTATGACTAGTATGCACATCGGGACTCAGGCAGTCTTTATGAATTGACTCACTGGATTAATACAATCTTCGTCCATTTTTATAGTGTCTGTGACATAACTTCAGAGACATTCGGATCCATGAGCAGGGCTTTATTAGGATATCCAGGCAGACAGATAATCCAATCACCAGCAAACAGATCAGAGATAATCCAGTAGATTGATTACAAGACAGGCAGTAATCAAAAAGGCAGGCGGCAAGTATCACAAACAATACAAACAGGCCAGGGTCATTAAGGGTTTAATTAATGGATCAAAATGTGATATGAAGAAGTGGAAATCCTGTGCTGCAGGAGACATTAAGATTCGTTTCTATCATGTGTTCATGTGTCAAGAGAGAGATATATAGGTGCTTCAAGCACTGCATTACCAGAAGCACTTGTCCTAAACCTCTGAGCACCCATGATTTACATCTTTTTTTGTCAGTTCGATTATTCATCATGTGCTCAAATTTGCCACAGATGAAGATGCTGTAGTTCAGCAGTTTTACACTCAAGATCTGGAAGATTCCTTCACAAAAACCTTGAGAGACTGTCATTTCATGTAGCAATCACAACTGAAAACCATATTAATGTTAAAACAATTATATCACTGTGCAGGACAGAATGAGATTAACATCTAGTTATTGAAGTTTTGACCATAAGAGCATTGACATGCTAAAGTCATATGTATATTTATTTTCTTTGTATTAATAGAAATGTAAACACGACACTATGCCAAAAGAAATTTTTGAAAAACTTACGTTTTTAAGTTTCTGATAACATTCAATGTAATGTTTATGTTTATATTTCATAAGAAGGAAGTGTTGCTCTTCTCTGGAGGTTTATTTACAATCAGCTGCAAGACAATGAGTCCATTTGCTGGAGACACACCATACTGCAGCAGCTAACCAGAACATTCTCAACTAACTAACCTGTTTAATACAAATATTCAGACCAAGTATTCATGAAATTATGAAATGTATTACTTTATTAATATTCAATAAACATTAATGGTGTATGAACATTAGTGCTGGTATTGTATCAGACACGTACACTTAACATTACTAAACTAAAATCTTTAGAAAGTGCACAAAAATGTTGCTCCTTGAGCTGTTATATAATAGAATAAAATTAAAATGGACTAACACAAAAAACATATATGCTTTACATCTGTCAAATATAAACACTTAAAAAAAAGTACCACCTGAGCTGCCAGAATACTAAATAATTAATTTGTGAAAAAATAAGAACAATACAAATCAGAAAATTTAACAGGATTTGTTTGAATGTCAGAACTTGCTCTCTACACTACACTACAGACGTACACACTTTTGCAGACGCACACACTCACAAACTCTCACACTGACACACACACACTCTCTCAAGTTCACTTGAAGCTTATTCATTAAATTATTACCATCATTGTAGTAAGTTTATTTATACACCACATTTAAATGCACCTTAAGATGACCAAATGCTATAAAGAACTTTAAAATTAAATTAAATTAAAAAGTACAACACACACAAATATACAGTATTTGTCAATAATAACATATGGGACAGAGCACGGAATAAACACTGCAAAAATTGCTTTTTTAACTTAGTAGTTTTGTCCTGTTTTCAGTCAAAATATAAAAAAAAATCTTAAATCAAGATACATTTACTAGACACTTGAAATTGCCTAAGAAATTATGTTTTTTTTTCTGAAAAAACACCTCAAAATTAAGTGATTGTTTGCTTAAAACAAGCAAAATTATCTGCCAATGGCGTAAGAAAAATAATCTTAATGAGATCTAATCTCAAAAAAAAGTTTTAAGCATCACTTAATTTTCTCATGCCATTTTTCTTGTCAAGTAATCCTGATTTAAGATTTTTTTTCAGTGCATACATGACAACAGATTGAAAAATGAAACACTTACATGAAAATCTAGCTCAAATGAACAAGATTTATCAAATGATGATGATCTGTGTTTTGT
The DNA here is from genome assembly GCA_032353835.1 of Enteromius viviparus. Taxonomy (NCBI): domain Eukaryota; kingdom Metazoa; phylum Chordata; class Actinopteri; order Cypriniformes; family Cyprinidae; genus Enteromius; species Enteromius viviparus. Next base: position 14,452 of record JAUCNO010001722.1, on the reverse strand, counting down.
CTGTGACTAGAACAGCTGTATCTGAGACAGAGCATCATTACACTTTCATCTCAACCAAAAATCTCATATGAATGATGAAGTGCTATATGCACAGGATATTAAAACTTATATATTGCATATTGGTATATTGGCTACAACTAGACGGCTCACACACACACGCACAACTTCACAGTGTTTGAGTAAAGAAATCATCACAAGCTGACATCAGTAAGATGCTGCTTGAGATTCTGGTGCTGCTTGATTGATGTTACACACAGAACATTGATGCAAATGAGCAAAAAAATGCAATGGGTTTCAGTCATTACTAACTCTGTCTATATAACCCTGAGTTTTATCTTTCTGTGATGCTGTGTGTCTCTGTGTCTTCAGTCTCTGTTGATTGTGAGTCTGTTAAGTCTCTTATTCATCCTCAGCTGATCCTGAAGAACCTGGATTGACGTCTCAATACTAAGAGTCTACAGTAAAACACACAGACAGACACATATGAGTCTGAGACATTACACTAAACTTTTAAAAGATTTGAATAATAAAATACTTACAGTAGTCTAATGTCTCCAGTTTATAATGTGGATCCTCTCTTAGATCAGAGAGTAACTTCACTCCTGAATCTCTCAGTCTCAGTCAGATCAAGTTCTCTCAGGTGAGAGCTGTTTGATCTCAGAGCTGAACACAGAGCAGAACAACCTTCATCTGTGACGCCACAATAACACAACCTGTAGAGAACAATGACACACTCTTCACTTCAAAATGATACTCAATATAGTGATGAATATGTGTATTATTCCAGTACTGGACGTCCTAATGTAGAATGAGAGTCAGGGGGCATGTATTGGGCAGTACTGGTGTGTTCCAGTGGAGTCTATCACAGAACTTCAAATCAATTTTGGATGATTTTCAGAATATAACGGGTAAATACGAACTAGAGACACACATCCAAACTTTAACAGAGAACAGTCAGAATGTGAGGGCTGTAGATACAGCTTTGGATGCGGGTTCTTCAGCTCATGTACATTTTTCGGTTCCGGCAGCAGCACCCACGCAGCAGGGCAACTGTTTTGTTGTGGTGCTGCATATAATATTATCTAAAGGAACATGTGATAGTTATAAATCCCCTGTGATGTTTGTACTGGCTACTGTATACAGGCCACCAGGGCACCACACAGACTTTATTAAAGAGTTTGCTGATTTTCTAACTGAGTTAGTACTGCCTGCAGATAAAGTCTTAATTGTCAGTGATTTTAATATCCATGTTGATAAAGAAAAAGATGCTTTCTTAGATATTCTGAACTCTGTTGGAGTTAGACACCACGTATAAGGATCTACTCACTGTCGAAATCATACTCTAGATTTAGTACTGTCACATGGAATTTGTCACAGACACACCAGGCTCTGTCTTCACCCAATCAAAGGCTCACTTTCCACTGAGATTTGATCCCCACCACCAGACATCCATCACCACCCCAATCACCTCCAGCATAAAACCACACTGCAGTGATTGTCCAGTCAGTAAAGTTTCGCCCATAATTGAGGCAACTCTCTTCTCAAAGAGTGTATAAGTTCAGCATCCCCTGTTCCCCCGCTTGTTCGATCCACACTTTGACTGTGTGCCGCTATTTCCCTCTTAACCCTCTTAAATCTTAACCGCCAGCAGACCCGAGAGAAGAACCATTCCCAAGTCCTGTTCCCGAATCATGGCCAGAAGTGCCATCCCAGTTCCCTGTGAATTCTGTTCCACATTCACGGCAAGGAGAGCAATTCCCGTTCCCTGCGGACTCTGCTCTGCAGTCACGGCCAGGAGAGCCGTTCCATAGTTCCGTTCCGTTCAGTGTCTATCTTGTTTTTCTCAGTTTAATTATTAAAAGAACTACTGTTTTGCTACTTCCCATCTCCAGCAATCAATCCCAGTACGACTCTGACACAAATATGGTAGAACCATCACCTCTACCACAAAATGACTGCTTTGTCATTTTGTAATCTTCCTGATTTATCTCAATTCCTTAGCCGGTCCAATAGCGAAGAAAACTTGATGATGCAACAGAAACCTCTCTTTTTTCTTTCTCTTTTTTTAGGACTGCCCTGCAACTTATGCTGAAGAGGTCTCAGATAAAGCAAGCCGACCGTTGTGACTGTGGCTGCAGCTGTCATATGCCCCAGGAGCCTCTGAAAGAATTTTAAAGGAACCGCTGTCTTGTGCCTGAAGGCTGCAAAACATTCCAGCATAGATTGTGACTATTCATTCATAAGATGAGCGTCATGTAAACTGAGCCCAGTTCCATCCCAAAAAAAAGAGATCCTCTGCACAAGGGAGAGTTTGCTCTTTTCCCAATTGACCTGAAGCCCCAACAGGCTGAGATGCTGAAGCACCATGTCCATGTGCTTCCACAACTGATACTTTGAGTGAGCTAGAATTAGCCAGTCATCGAGAGTTTAGGATTCGGATGCCCTTTGCCCACAGAAGGTTCAGGGCACCCTCCAATACCATGGAAAAGACACGGAGAGACAGGGCCAGCCCAAAGGGGAGGACCTTGTACTGATACACCCAACCCTCGAAAGCAAACCGAAGGAATGTTCTGTGTCAAGGCAAAATTTAAATGTGAAAGTATGCGTCTTTCAGGCCGATGGCTTTCAGGTTGATCCTATGGTTGAATGCAGGATAAAATATGTTTCGGCATTAACATTTTGAACGGTAGCCGGTAGTGCTGTAACGATTTGCGAAACCGAAATCGCGACACTCAGATCCACAATCCTGTGTCGCGGTGTGATAAGGGAGAATCAATGCTTTCTTCCACCCCCCACGAAAAAAAATTGCGATACGAACCGAATCGTGGGTCAAAAATCGTGATACGAACCTGAAACGTGGGTTTGGTGTATCGTTACAGCCCTAGTAGCCAGTGAATGGAACGATTCAGAGCATGCAGATCCAGGATTGGCCGTAACCCACTGTTCTTCTTGGGTACGATGAAATAGGGGCTGTAGAACCTTAAATTTGAACAAGTGGGATCAACGGAGCAGTTACCGATGCACCAAAGCTGGGGCAGTCAGGAGGAGAGAGGCGACTCGACCCCGGAAAAGTGAGACAGACTGTTGAGAACAGTACATACCAGCTCTCCCCTTTCCCGTGGTGGCGAATTAACACCATGAACCTGAATGTGAGGAAGCATAGCATCGCTCACTACCTGAACATGGCAATTAAGGCCCAGAGATTTGGAAAATTGCTCTTTTTGTGACTGGTTGGTGGGCCAGCATTAATAGTTCAGTGTTTTACTTTCTGTATCTCTGTACTTTGATTGGCAGTCGTCTAATCCAATCAGTAGTAAGCATTTCATTCACAAACAATACCTTATTTGCAGATTCACTGATGCCTTGAAATTATTCCCAGACAGATCCAGTTCTCTCAGGTGTGAGGGGTTTGATCTCAGAGCTGAACACAGAGCAGCACAACCTTCATCTGTGATAACACAATCCCACAACCTGTAGAGAACAATGACACTCTTTACTCTCTCAGTTCAGATCAGTTTAGCTGAGAATACATTAGTTACAAATAAAGAACAAATCAATGAGTGATGCATCATTGGACTTAAATTGTTTGAGTATGATTAAGATTAAAAATGTCAAAGAACAACTACTACTACATAAACACAATCATCAATCATTTAGTCTTATTCAAGAAAATAAATAGACTAATATTTCTTGATTAGTTTTTAACCAAACTGTCTGTCTTATGTAGACATTCATATAAACCCGTTTCATCACATAATTCATCACACAGCTGAGCTTTATACTGTTATATTGATCTGTATTAATATGTATGGAGTAGTGGTGTGTGTGTGTGTGTGTGTGTGTGTGTGTGTGTGCGCGCGTTATTTACATATATACAATTTATTTCTGTGTTTTAAATTGTTATTTTATTATGTTTTCTTTAATATAACAGGGTTCGTATAAGGTGCTTGAAAAGAGCTTGAAGTACTTGAATTTTACTTTTTCAAATTTAAGTGGAAAACACTTGAAAACTGCCATATTTTTGAAAAGTACTTGAATGTTTAAAAGGCAGTAAGTATAAAATTCTCACAAAATTAACTATGCAGCACATCTGACATACAGAGCTGTTTCACCAGGCTTTTCCCCTTGCTGAATCCTTATAGCTAATATACCCAACTGGTCCGAGAGACAACAAAAATAACAATGTTAAAAATAACAAAGGCAGTGGGGTAGTTAATTGCTAAAGATTTGCAGCCATTTTCGGTGATTGGAGATGCGGGCTTTTGTCATCTTAAAGCACTCAATCCGCATTACAGACTACCGTCTCACACTTTTTCAGCACAGAGATAATTCCTGACCTCTATGAAAAGACACGCAACAATATTGTGTACAAATTGGCTAAAGCACAGAGCCTTGCTCTCACCACAGATGGTTGGACCTCGTGGGCAACCGTGAGTTCCCATGTCTGTCGGTCACTATGACGTTATGTCGTGACCACAGACTGGAGTCATTGACTTGAGAGCCCTGATTCACTCTGGTATAGAGAAAACACCAATCAGAATTCATTCTGAATGGCTAGTGGAATTTGCATGCTAAGCCACTCCCCACCATTTGGGTATAAATAGGCTGCAGCTGTGTCCATTCTTTAGATTTTGCTTCGGAGCCGAGAGCTGCCCATGGTAGTTCTCATCCTGAACGCAGTGCTGTTTAGTATAGAGATACTCGAGCGGAGGCTGTTTTTTTGTGGCGTTACGGCGCACAACATCAAAGTTCCTGTTTATCCAGCAATTTCCTTGGGCGTCTCACAAGGTGAGCAGTCTCTGACATGGTTGATAGTCCTCTTATTCGAAAGATGCCTTTTTCGGCCGTGTCCTTCTGGTTGTGGTCACTATCTTTCCTCTAATGACAGCCACGGTCGCTGCCTTCAGTGTCTGGGGCTCCAGCACGCTGAAGAGGATTTCGGGGTAGGGACATGCCCTCATTGCGAGGAATTGCCCCTGGCTGTGTTGCGGTGTCGCCTCTCGCTCCTCCAGGGAGAGTTGAGTGCGTCACTGGCGGTGGCTCAGCCGCGAGAGCGGTCGCTGGCCCGAGTCACGCTAGAGATACACCTTCAGCTACTTGCTCAAGGCCCTCTCGCGACTCCTGTAACGCTAGTCTGGTTCAGCTCCTCCTTCAGGAGGACCCAGCGTTTCGTTCGGCAGGCCATTAGAGGATCGTATGTCGATCACAGCCTCGGGGGACGAGTTTTCATCTTCGGAGAGTGAAGTCTCTGCCGAGCTGCCGCCTTCGGGTGTAGCCTGGTTCGAGACGGACTCCGAAACTATGCTCGCTTGGACAGCTGAGAACATCGGGCTCAAGGTGTCAAAGCCTCGCAGCCCGGAGGCTTCTCAGCTGGATGATTGGTACCTGGGGTCTGGCCGTGGTTCACAACCATGTCCGGCCCCGGTACCTTTCTTCCTTGACGTGCATAAGGAGGTGAAGAAGTCGTGGAAGGCTCCTTTCACCCTGACTACCCATGATGGGGGAGCAGTCAAGGGATTCGAGGGCATTCCCCAGGTCGAGCGAGCTGTGGCGGTGCACCTGTGCCCACACAGCTCCGCCACCTGGTGGTCTCGTCCTCGCCTCCCGTCCGGCCCCTGTAGGACCACGGCAGCCCTGGCTGCTAAAGCCTACAGTGTGGCTGGACAGGCTGCTTCCGCTCTACACGCAATGGCCATCCTGCAGGTCCAACAGGCCAAGGCGTTGAAAGAGCTAGACGAGGGTAGTGAAAACCCGGGGTTGATGCAGGAGCTGCGCTCGGCGACTGACCTCGCCCTCCGGGAGACGAAGGTCACAGCGCGGTCCCTCGGGCGGACGATGTCCACACTCGTGGCCCAGGAGCGCTACCTTTGGCTAGCCTGGCTGAATTGAAGGAAGCCGAGAAAGTACGCTTTCTCGTCGCCCCGATCACCCAGGCTGGCCTATTCGGCGACACTGTGGAGAATTTTGCACAGCAGTTCTCCGCAATGCAGAGACAGAGCGAGGCGATTCAGCACATCCTGCCCCGGAGTGACCCTCCAGCTGCCACCCGTCCACCGCAGGGCCAGTATCGGTCTGCTCGTCGCCGTGGCCGCCCTCAGACTTTGAAGCTGAAGCAAGCTCTGCAGAGCACCCAGACAACTTCGAGGCATCAGCGTCGAGCACAGCGCAGGTGGGCGACCCCCTCCCCGTCTCCAGCGAGAGCTAAGCCTTCACATAAAGCTGCTTTGCGGCCCTGAAATGCGTTCAGCGCCAGGATTGGTTTGCAGCGGTCGACCTGAAGGACGCTTACTTCCATGTCTCGATTCTTCCTCAACACAGATTGTTTCTATGGTTTGCGTTCAAGGGTCGAGCGTGGCTTTTTTATATACTAAAAAAGTAATGTTAACCAAAAACGAAACATTACACATACAAAACTATTCCAAATAAATTATTTCACATATCAAATAATTTAACACTCATTTAAAAGATATTCCACACCATAATATTAATATTCAGCAGCTAATGA